>CAUYON010111749.1:0-17507 GCA_963573935.1 Arctocebus calabarensis | reverse complement strand
AGGAGAGCTAGTAAAGACAGTTCCCACCCCATAGGAAGTCTGCACAGGCAGAGAGCCGGGAGCCTTACCTAGTGGCCAGAACCGTGGCTCCGGAGTCCAGCACTAATCACTTAAGAATGAGTCATCTTAGACGGGTGCAGGTGAAACTTACTAATTGCAGAATACAAATGTCTTCATACAATAACTAAGAAAATGACATGAAGGCTATGTCAAACAGTTTGATGAAAATGTTTCAGATTGTGTATGAAACCAGCACATTGTACCCCTTGATTGCACTAATGTACTCAGCTATGACTCAACAATAAAAAAAAAAAAGAGTGAGTCATATTCCTTAATCATGGTCACCTAAGAGAACACCCACCTGCCAGCTTTAGAGAGAAAGCCTAATCAACTCCTCTTCCCCTCACTTACCCTGTAATGGAGGTAAATGAAATGCATGGGATCCCTAATAATTAATTGATTATTTTTAAATTTTTTTCAGAGAGGGCTTTTCTTTAACAGTTTGTTATCCTTTCACTCACCTTCCTCAACGGCAAAGAAAAAAATATCAAAAAATTATCCACACGGGCCCTTCTCTCCTGGATGGAGAGCTGTGTGCTGTGCAGGGGGTCTGGGAGGAGGCCTGCCTCCCACTCCCTGGTTTCGGGGGCCAGAGTGTTAACTCTGCTGGGAGCCCCGCAGCTGTGACGGCTACCGCTGCAGCTTAAAGCGTTGGGGTACTCACCCGCCCTACCTCACCTAAAATAGCTGAGAACGCCGACGGGTCTAGATCTCACTGTTTTTTTCCTGTTTTAGATAATATGCTTTAAGAGGGAAAAGATTCAAAAAGGGAGTGGCAGCGATTGCTTCCCAGAGATTTCAGCTTTTGGGGTTTTCCTCTTTCTCACCCCTTGATGAGCCGCTCCGTCCTGAGCTTGTTCAGCAGAGAGAGCGAGGCAGGCTCCGAGGGATGGCAGGGCCGGGACCGCGTCCCCGCGTCACCAAAGAGCCCGCTGGAGGGCCTGTGGGTCCCCACGTGGAGTGACGATGGGTGCGGGAAGCTCAGCC
Organism: Arctocebus calabarensis; assembly: GCA_963573935.1. Taxonomy (NCBI): domain Eukaryota; kingdom Metazoa; phylum Chordata; class Mammalia; order Primates; family Lorisidae; genus Arctocebus; species Arctocebus calabarensis. The sequence continues at coordinate 16,460 of CAUYON010111749.1, read as the reverse complement.
CAGGGCGGGGTGCAGAGTCTGAGTGGGATGAGGGAGGTGTCGGGGTTTGGGGAGCCGGCAGGACGTTTTAACTAGCCGGGGTGGGACGTGGGAGATTCAGTACAGCCTGGGGGAGCGAGCAAATCATTGCACATTAGGGTTTAGGGTTAGGGTTAGGGTTAGGACAGATATAGACTCAGGTGCAGAGTCTGAGTGGGATGAGGGAGGTGTCGGGGTTTGGGGAGCCGGCAGGACGTTTTAACTAGCCGGGGTGGGACGTGGGAGATTCGGTGCAGACTGGGGGAGCGAGCAAATCATTGCACATGTGACCACTAAGCCGGGTTTCTCCCCGTTAGGGAAACGAGTTACAAATATAAAAAGGCAGAAAACCAGATTCCAACCCCGTGATTGGATTTGGAGATGCGGTGCGTGTGCAGTTTGCAGTGTGTAAGGACAGATAGAGACTCAGGTACCGAAGTAATTGTGTGCATGCACGCACGTGGGCGTGGGCCAGGTAAATGCGTTTCCCCCTCTAGCTCCGTCTACAGAAACGGGTGAGTGATGCCCAAGAGCAATGAAGCGCTTCCTCGGAGTGCTGGGGAGGACCCAGATCTTGGTTTTTAAATGTCATGTTCTACAAAAAGGAGTCAGGCTCAGTGGAGAAGTGGCTGATCCCAAAGGTGAGGGAAAGAAAGTACAAGAAAATCCACATGGACACAGAAGCCGGGTTGCATGGAGGCCATGGTAGGAACAGGTGATGAACCATTGAGCAGAATAGGAATCCAGGGCCCACGTTTATATAAGCCAGCAAAAAGAAGTGGAAAATTCTCAGGGGTGAAATATTGGCGTAGTTTCAAAGTACATCTTCCTAAAAGATGGAGGAGAGATGTTGCAATGTGCCTTTCTGCTGTGACTGATACTGTTATCATCAATAGAAGCACAAATTGATAAGATGCACTCAGAACAAAGATGCTTGAACTTAGTTCTAAGCCACAACTGAGAAACATTCAGCCAGATAACTGTCTTGTAAATTACAAAAGTATCACAGTCATGAAAGACAAGGGAAGACGGAGACTAACGAAGCCCCCAAACTGAGTGTGATTGTGATTCTAAACGAACACTGCTGGTGGAAGAGGTATTATGGGAGCTACTGGAAAAAACTGGAGTGTGGTCTGAGAATTCAGTGGTGGCAAATTATGAATGTAATTTCCTAATTCTGGTGACCGTATTGTGTTCATGGAGGAGAATTCCCCTGTTGGTAGGAGATATCCACTAATATATTCCAGAGCGATGGGGCAATTTACTATCAAATTGTTCAGAAAAAAAGTCCTTTATATTGTACTTTCACCTATCCCATAAATGTATGGGTACTTTAAATGTTTTTAAAAGGAAAGAGATAGGGGGTATACATGCATTTTGTTTGATAATTTCAGGAGTTTTTTTTACTTTTATAAAAAATGGCTGAGACCCAAACTTTCTTTGCAGTCATGGAAATTTTTTATTTGAAAGTAGTGAACAATTTCATATGTGGTTAATCTTATATTTGCAAAAGGAAAGTCGCTTCTAACTTCTATTGAAAATAGAATTATTTATAATCACTTAACTCACAAGCATAATTCTTAAATTCTATTTTCTTTGGAAAGAATAAAAGTACACATATCAAAGTAAGACAAGTATTTAAAGAAAAATCTTTTAAATTGATAAATTGATACAGTCTATCTTAATTTAGATCCAGAGATTTGCTTTTTCATAAGCAAACTCGAGGCATCCATAATATCATACATAGTTTTAGACATTTATCATTTATATGTTTGGTTTTCTCTCTCTCCAAGAACAGATAACTTAGCACTGGAAAGAAAGTTGAGACACTTTACAGATGCTTTTCTTTGAAATGCTCCACATTCTCCTTTTAGAAATGGTTTGTTACTTGGGAATACTACAGAAAGATGGCAAAATGAAATTGAAAAATATGATGGATAAAGCAATGGGACCTAAATTCCCCAAAGCCTTCTTTTCTTTTCATTAACTTCCTGTGATTTTAGGAAATGTTATGTAGTTCTTAATATCTTGGACTCTCTAATCATAAATATTAAATGTTCGGTACAATCTATGTCATAAAAATGCATTAACGTATTAAAAACAATTTAAAATCATCAGTGGAAAGAAGCTTGGAAGGTAAATAATTGGATTATGACTGAAAAAATAATTCTAATAAGTGCCTAACAGTAAACATTCATCACTCTTTCTCATCACTGAAGTTGTTTTAGAATTAGACTATTCCCTATTGTAGTTAAATTGAACAAGTTAAGTTTTGATAAAAACTGATGTCAATTTAGTAAGTTCATTTTTGATATCACCACAGACTATTTGCCCTGTACTTATTCATTAAAGCATTTATTCTAATTGTAATTAAATGAATATTTGTGTAGCTGCTCACCCTCTCTTCCCTGATCGATGGCGTATCCATAGGGCAGAGATGACTCGTCTCTATTCCCACCTCTTAGCACAGTTCCATCATTGTCGCGTGTGTTTTTAATTCTTTATTGTGAGCGTTCTATGGAAATGCAGGGATGTTTTGGTTTGTTTTTACTGGGCACCCTAGTGGAATTACCAGAGTTGTACTTTTCACCGCTTGGGAATTCTTCATTTACTGTATCATGTAAATTTATTACCCAGGCCTGCTTATGAGACAGGTTTGGAATTTTTCACTTCTCATAGAGCTTTTTATTTACTTATTTACTTTTTTCACTTTTACAGAGATGGATGTTTGGTCCTTTCCTTGGGTGATAAAGTGGAGCTTTTCTAATCTCTCTTTCACTGAGAATGTAGCATTTTGAAAGTCCTGGCTGTACCCAAGGCTCTCAGTTCCAGCTCCTAGTCCAGGCCTTTTCTCAAGGTCCGGCATTCAAATGCTGGACCCAAGCAAACCACTCCTACATTGATATCCAATGAGCCACTTCTTCCCTTCAGCCCAAATCCCCAGGACCAGCGTAGCATCAACTTTTACACATTGTGCTCTGGACTTCAGTTTCCTTTTCTTTTCTTGCTCCTAGGGATTTCTCTCTCTTTCTTATGAATATAGCTTCATACTGGGATTGCCACAGAGAAAAAAACAGACACACCTTAAGAGACCTGGTTGGAAGAAAATCAATTATTCCCCAAACTTATGAATGGTAGGTAAAATGGCCGTGTGTAGCATGTCTAGTACACTTGACCAGTAATGACACCTTCAATTCAGCTTTGAAAAATAACACATAGATAACATTGCTCAAAATGTCTATACATTTTTTTTTTGGCTCTCTCTGTGTTTAAACTGGCATGAACAAAACTTGAAGAATCTACGGGTGGTTACAGCGGAAAAGACAAGGCATCAGGAGACAGGAATGTGACATCTTTTAGGAGCTGGGGACTCCTGGCTGCACATTTATACTCTGTACTCCCTCAAACCCTGGGCGAAGAGGTGGTGTCTTTGGCTTCAGGGTTGTAATAGCAGTTTCAGATGTGGTCCTTGGGAATGGTCTGCAGGACTCCTGGGAGGTAGTCTATGCCTGATAGGCTTCTACTGATTGAACTTATTTGATGTCTCATAGATCCTAAAGGCAGGGAAGCAGGTGGGTGTCAGGAAGGACTAGAATTTGGAGGTAGAAGCCTGGCAGAAAACGATGAGAGAGAACAAGTTCAACTACGGTGTCAGTGTTCTGATGAGACACAAAGTGAAGCCTCTGGTCTTCGCTTTGTGAAAACCTTAGATGAGGCTAATGGGACCATTTCTCTTCTCCTGTCATTCTTCTCATTTTTAACACACTCTACTTCCTTCCATGCACCTCATTGTTTCTGTTCCTGCTTTCAACGTAAGGATGGCTGGTACCTCACATTAGGGTTTTTCTTACTCATTATAGACAGATTCCCCTCCTTCCTTTGTTTCTGTTAGTCTCCTCCTCCTCCTCTAAGAAGGCCCAGCTGAGCTTGCACAAGTTCAACTTGATGTTTAATTTGGCCTTTTCCATCTATATTTTGTGCATACTCTTGTGCAACTCTTTGTTGGTGTTGGGGGTCCTGGTTCGACAAGCCCAGTTGACCTGGTTTGATTACTCAGCAGAATTAGGAAGTTCAACTGAGGTGCAGCAGGAATTGAAAGTGAAAGTGGGTGGAAGTTGAAAGTAAAACCAGAGTAGCACAGGCAGCGTGAAGAGAAAGCAGAAGTAGGGCCCCCCACCCAGGATCCTTCCATTGTGTTGGAAGCTTTCCTATCTTCTAATAAACTATGGCTTTGTTGCAAAAAAATAAAGGAAAGAAAGAAAGAAAGAAAGCCAAAGTAACTTGCACAAGCTTTAGTATAACAAAGAGAAATTTAAGAACAAAGAGAGAGAAAGCTTAGAGCACAAAGAGTTGGAAGTGGGTCCTTCTCACAAGTGAGGAGAGAGAGATGGAGACACAAGGGCCTTGCAGAGCATAAATATCCTCCTTCTCTCCATTTGAAATCATTTGTGCTCTTTCATTGGTCTCTCTGCACCTCCAGGCAGCTTTGTCCTTTTCTTTTGGTCACCGAGTACCTTGGTTACTCATATCCACATTCTTTTCCCTTTTTAGGTGAGAACTGCTGAGTGCTGATGCTGGTGTCCCCATGGCATTTCTACAGGCCTCCCAACCCCCTTATTCCTTCTGCCTACTAAATAGGGAAGGCTTTTCTCCCAGCCCACCTGGATGCCACTTTTTCTCTGTCTTTTTTCAATTGGATTTGCTTTCATTTTCACTTTGCTTTATCCCAATGCTCCACCTGTCACCAACCAGCATGGCAAAGGGGAGCAAACCAGAGTGGAATTGGTGGGAATGAGGAAAATATAGCATAAGAGAAGACACAGAAAGAAAAGATGGGATCAAGAGGTTCTAACTGAGCTGATGGCTGCAGCCAGCACCAAAAGCACAAAATCAGCTGCATCTTATAGTATCTGTACAGGGTTGTCCAGGTGGAAGTAGCATAGATTTACGGGGAAATAGCATAAACAAAAGACATAATTTTGGTCTTATGGTAGAATTAGAAAGTATAAGTGACTTTAATAAAGACAAATCATCTTGTTAATGGTTTCTACTCTACTTCATTAACATATGACAAGAAGTAAAAAGGGTAAGATCATGAGGATCTCAGCATAGTTGACAAAACAAAGGAAGAACTATGTGACTTAGTAGTTTCTACTCAAGTTCATTAACATGTTATAAGAAGTAGGAAGGCAAAGATCATAAGGGTTTCTGCATAGTTAACTGGACAAAGAAAGAGCTAGGTGACTTCTGGCAGAGGGAGCATGAAGAAAGGAATATGGCTGTTTCAGAATGGAGGAGAAGTAGTTGGGGGTTCATTTTCTGAATGTTCCCCAGGCTGTGAGGGCCCTGCTGTCTCATAGCCTGCACTCCACATCTCTAGACCTCTATGAGGTCTCACATAGTGAAAAATATGAAATCAACAGCTTCTGGGTCTGCCAAAATCTTTCATATTCCAACAAATCCGGTCTACCATGGTCCTTTTGAGTTGGCTAGTTCCCACCGAGAAAGTCTTCTGTCAAATCCACACTGACCTAGGCTTGGACTTGATCTATTATGTACTGCCCAGCTCCCTTTGAACATGTTTCATTTTTGCTGTGCTTTTTCTTTTTCTTTATTCTACAAATTTTCTTTTAAGAAAGTGCACACATAACATTTAGGTACCCACCTATAATAACTGTACTGGTTGAAGCTTGATGCTTAAGAATTCTTGGAGAGTTTTTTGCTGATTAGGGTGGGGAACTTGCAACCTTCTGATTTCAAGATTTTTTTTTTTTTTAAGCACCAAAGGAGACAAGGAAACTTCATCATTCTCTACTGCACCCCTTCTCTTTTAGTTTTTTGTGACAGAGCCTCACTCTGTGCCCTGGGTAGAGTGCAATGGAACCCAGTGCCCCTTTTAATAAAAGAATCTGTTCTATAAGATTTGAATTTAGTGAAAAGACTTCACTTAAGCGTCCAGAAAGCTGCTGGTAGCCTTAAGGCTGCAGGTTACTCAATTCTCTTGCAATAAACTCTCCATCTAAGAGAGTTTAGAGCTGAGAGCTGCCTTTCAGTAATTTCTCACATCCCTGACTCCACAGGGAAAGTTAATTCATTTGTTTTCTGAGGTCTTGCCCCTTCTTTTTGGTTTTATTTTTGGGGGTTCCATCCCGACTTTCTTATCTAGTAACCACCCAAAGAACCTTCTCATTCCCAATAGACTCTTCCAGCATATTAGACCTGGGCATAACTCTTTGCTCTTCTGTATCTGTTTATTTTGATCTTCTGAGTCCCATTTTCTCCCTCCTATTGGCTCAGCCTATCTGCTCAATACTCAATCTTTTCTCTTAAGGAAATGTATCTTTTCCTCCAACTTAGTTAACTGTTCTGAAAATAAGACTGAACCAGGTTTTTCAAAGCATTCCAAATCTCCTTTGACTTCCTAAGATAAACTGATTCTGTAGACAGAATGGTCAACACACTGTCCTGTTGAATTGCCTTTGTAGCTTTTGCATTCATAAAAGTTTTATTGAATTATGCTCTTACTTCACCCCAGGAAGATGGAAAATATGCCATGATACAGCTTTTTGTTCTTTTTTTGTTTTAAAACAAAGTTTGCTACCTTTCTACAGCTGAATTCATGAATTAGGGCTCTAAAATCTAAAGCTGAGGTCAGAGATTATTTGATCAAAAAATCCAAAGTGAACTTGGGACCCCGTGATGGATGATGGTGGGAACCTGTGAACAGGCTCCAAGCATCTTAGGAGTTGGGACCACCCCTTGTGGGTTTCCTTCCATGACCCTAATGTGGTTTAAAACAGCAAGATGATGAATGGATTTGGGGGGCAGTCTCTGTCCAGTTCAATGCTTATCTTCAGACACACACAAACCATCAAAAAGTAGAAGCTCCATCTATTCAAGGGCAAAAGGACCTCAGATGTTTTGTAATTTGCAGATGACATATTTTGTTCTATTTACCTCTAAGAACTAAAAACGTTTGATCTTACCTCAGCCTCAGCTGAAACACCGGGTCTGTTTAGTCGAGGAACTGGCGGGGGATACAGAGATGGATTTTCCAAGTCTAAAAGTGTACGTGGGTCATGCTTGGAATAATTCCACGAAGGTTTAAAGCCTCATGCCCTGCCTGCCCGAGTGTCTCCAGGTTAACCGTTCTCTTCCAATACTACACCTTACTCTGTGTCAAGATTCCTGGTTCAGGGTAGATGATGTTAGGTTTCTGAAGGGCTTAATACATTACACTACTCCTTGTTGATTGATGTTTGATTTATGTTGACATTAAAATTCTGTGTTCCTTATGTGCCAGGTAGGGTGATGGTCCCAATAAACAGACATAATGCTTGCTTTCCTTTTTAAACTGGTACCATCTCTCAATGGGGAAAAGGCACAAATGCTCCGTGTTTCCCTAAAGACCTAATGTTAGTTAATGCCCACAGAAAGTGGGAATGGTTTGTCTTCTTAGGACCTGTGCCCTGTATCCAGAGTGTCAAAGTGACCATGCTATATTGCTGAGTAGATAGATGCTTGCTGAATGGCCCAAGGGATTCTAAACTAGGAAAGGCAGTGTTTGGAATTAATGTAGGAGCTATTGGTTGGTCACAAGGTGTGTGTGTGTATGTTACTATGGGTATTTATTAGGTGGTGGCCTAGGGATGTGCCATGTGACATGAATCCCATCAATGAAAAATCGTCCTGTTTAATATCAGTTGTGGGCCAGGTACTCACCCGTATAACCCCTGCACTTTGGGATGCTGAAGCAGAAAGAGAGCTGGAGGCCAGAAGTTCATGACCAGCCTTGGCAACATAGCAAGATCCTTGTCTTTACACACACACACACAAATGAATTACATTATTTCCCTTTGGCCTTCCCCCGCTTTCCTTCAACATGCATATATTTTATGAGTCACTGGAACAAATGCTCACAAAATACTGTTGTTTCATCTTGCTTCAAAAGTTCACGTTATACTTATGGTTGTTTTGTTGTCCTTTTTTTATGTGTTACTGTATTACTGTCCTCGTCACACAGTATTGAGGTGACCCATGGAGTTGTATGTCTCCTTGGAGGTAGGCTGTCAACTCCTTGAGGGCAAGACTGTGTCTTTCTCATCCTTATATCCCAATGGCCCCATTGTGGGAATAATAGGTGCTAAATAAGCAACCATGAAATAGACCAAGTTACGGAGATTTCCATGTGTAACGTACACGTTTTGTAATAGAAACCTCACCACAGAATTCCTCTGTATTTTCAAACTAGAATATTCATGGGTTATAGCAAAATAGGATAAATGCTACATTTGGAATTCATCCTTTTGCTTTAGCTATTGAGAAAGAAATAGTTGCTTCATTGAACCCTTAACATTCTAACTTGTACTTTTTCACTGCAGAGTTGCTTTCGTCAGGTTGGTTTGGTAGGTTAATTTTTGGTTAATTTCAACTTCTGTTTATGTTTTATCTTGCATTGAAATGTCTATAATGAATTGGTTTAGGGCATAAAATCCATTTTGTCTTCTATACTTTTCTGGGTTATTTTGAGCTGTAGAAAGTTGATATTTTAGTTCTCTGCACCCTTTGCCAATCTGTTCCAATTTCTAAAAGTCACAACATTTCCATTGGCATAGGATTAGTGCATCAATTAAGTGTCTAAGGTTTGCACAAATTCAACAGCCTCTTTAGTGCTATGTGAGAAATTGGCTTTGTGATGTTCAGCTCCTTTAGATTTTGCCACAGCATTCTTAGAAATGTTGCAACCTATAATTAGGATATGAAAGTTCAAGCAATGTTATAAATTAATGTCAAATATTTAATTTCCTTGGGGATGGATATCCCAACCCTTCATTTTTTCTTCCTATAGCCTCCCCCAATTCCAAAATAATTGTACTAAAAAATGACCTTTAAGACTCTTCACTGTATGCAGAAAGAGTTCTGATGGTGTATCTACCTTAAAATGAAACTTTTATTACTTTCAAGTTTGTGTCTTCCTTAAGTAATAATATTGACATATTTGCGATTAGGGGCAAAGTCATCTCGAAAAAGGACATAGGGTCTTATTTATCTATCTTGGCTGGATAATGAGAAATCTCCTGTTTCTTTCCAATATTACCTTCTGTAACTATTACAGAAATAAGACGCTCCCATATTGCTCTGAAAAAAATGGGGTTTACCTAAAAAGCTAAGAGTCTTGTATCGTCTGTGGAGATTATCTCCTCAATAATTATAACTTTTCTCCATGGAACTAAATTGAGCAAACTCTGAGCTTTGTGTTAAAATGTATCAGGATTCTTGAGCTTTCTGAACCTGAAAGAAACATTTTTTCTCCCCATTTTTTCTTTAGTAATTTCACTTTAGTTTTGGAATATTTATGGTTGAGGAGAACTTCTTTAAATTCCTTATTTGCAGATATTGAAATATGGTTGAGATGGAGATGACTTTATAAGGTCATCTAGATTTTCAATGGTGGATGTGATATTATACAAGTTGATATTTCAGTTGCCTCTGAAATATTCCAATCTTCTCTCTCGTGTTTCAGATTTCAGCTACATGATGCCACTCTCAAAACAGAAACACTAATGCATTACGCTGCCTGGGTATTGAATTATTATCTAGTCTTCTCAACAGGTTAAATATTTTGTTAGTATTAAGTTCCCATATTGAACACCCATTCTGGGATGTATGAATATGAAATCTGGGAGAAGATTGTTTTTATTTTGTTTATTTTCAAAGAAAAAATTGTAGCCAGGGTTAGCTTGCAGAACCAAGTGTTTTGGTGCAAACTTGGTAATTGCATTTAGTGAGAAGGCATGAGTTATTTGAACTTCCTATGCGTCAATTAAATGCCAGTAAATGGGATGAAAAGACTTACTGAAAACCAGATGCTTGTTCTTTATGCCTCTTGGGGTGTTGAAAATAAACATCACAACAAAAGCAATTGGGTTTGGCAGAATTCACTGATGGATGATTTTGATGGTATTTTGCTTATTGGTAGAGTGGGAGCTATTATTATGGAGAATTGACAGATACCTTTTTAGAGAGGTGTCTACATTATTGATCTCTCATTCAATAAATCTACTTATAATTCATGTAAAGGACACTTTCATGCCCTATTGAGACTTGGACAGAGACCATTATGGAAATATGTTCCTCTTTAATAAGAGCATAACAAATGACTTTATTTTTGCTCCATAGACAAAGATTAGAGATGAATTGGAGAAAGTCTATTTCTAAGACTGAAAAAAAAAATCAGTCACATTTTGGAATGATGGTTGTTCAGGACAATATTTTAAACCAAACATTGAGTAGCAAGTGGAATCTCAAAGTCTCCATTTTTCAGGTCTTTGAGTATATTAATAGGTGATGGTGTAATATCCCCACAGAATTTAGAGGAAGCTTCCTTACCCTGTTCAGGACACAGTAGCAGTGACCTTCATATCCTTGAGGCCTATTCCCTGCTCTGCTGAAACAGAAGAGAAACAGGTGCTAAAGTTGTCTCAGACCAACATATAGTTTTGATTTTTGAATGTTATCTTCTTTTTTATTGTCTTTAACATTACAAGTAAATATTTTGTGGTAGGACAGATGATTATTGAACTCTGCCATAGTTTTGCATACAATCTCTTCCATAAACACGAACACTCATTTGGTTAAAGAATATTTTGGCTTTGTAACATCCTCAACTTTAAGCAAAATAGAATTTTAACTAAATCTACTAGATAGGCATATGAATTAGGATGTCTCCAGCTAGTAATGTTTGTGCACCTAAAATTTTACAGACAGTGTGGACTAACCATCTTATATTAACTAAGTGTACATAATTTTATGATTTTATTTAAGAATACAATAATTTTGGTGTGGCACCCGTAGCTCAGTGGTTATAGCACCGGCCACATACATCGAGGCTGGCAGGTTCAAACCCAGCCCAGGCCTGCTAAACAACAATGACTAATGCAACAAAAAATAGCCAGGCGTTGTGGTGGATGCCTGTAGTCCCAACTACTTAGGAGGCTGAGACAAGAGAATTGCTTAAGCCCAAGAGTTTGAAGTTGCTGTGAGCTGTGACACCACAGAATGCTACCGTGGTTAACAGTCTAAAAAAAAAAAAAAAAAAAAAAGAATACAATAATTTTGTTATTTAATAAAATCCATGATATAGCGTCACATTATGAGGGCAGAATTAATCTTTATTCTTCAAAATGCTCCTCTAACCAGAAGAGTTTATATGCTACCTTCAGTTTCCCTGACCTTGGTGGTAATTTAAACAAATCCTCTTTAAAATAAAAATACCAACATGTATCTATGTCTGATGCTGAATTTAGTCTTTTTCTCAATAGTGTCTTTGGGTGAATATTATCACTTCCAGGGAAGGATGGCATATGGTTAGCAAAATCTTGAAATGGTCAGTAAATATTTTTTTAAAGTTAGGCTATTGATATGAACTTGAATTTGTTTCCTATTTAAATCCTTATTACCAAAATGGCATTTCTTATGCTGTCTTACAAAGCAGGATGGCATCCACAGCCTTCAAAGCTGACAAGCAGGCGTAGAACACGGGCATCCCCTTCTCAGAGCAAAATAGTCTAAGCTGCAGAAACTGTCAAAGACTCCTATGTCCCAATAGCCCAAGCCAATATTTTACAAATTTAATTCTTGATGATTGGCTTATTTGCTTATGATTTTTCCATTTCTCCAAAAGATAGAGAACAAAAACTTCTGTAATTAGAGGTTCCATGGAACTGTTATTAGAAAATTAAAGGTCTTTTTTTTTTTTTTAAAGACATTTGAAATGAAAGAAGTTGAGAAATATCGCAGGCCATTTCCACACAGCTCTCTTACTGGCCGTCTGTGGGGAGGTGGCAGTCTCCCATACTCTATTTCTGACGTGGTGCAGTGACAAAAGCCTGGAGGCTCAGGGAAAAGTCCATTTCTTATCCCCAAAGGGGCGGATGTACTGAGATAGGGGAGGCTTTAAAGCCTCTTACCCTGAGGGCTCCAAGGTGTGAACTGTTACAGGGTCAGGAGCAGCTGGGCTGGCTCTCCGTGACGGAGTGGGTGAAAACTTAGTCTTCACAGAAACAGAACGGAGGAGTCAAGTGCATATTCCAGAAAGCTCTGAAAAGCATGGTCTAGAATTAAGGACAAATTAGACTGTGAGATCTGGTCACCTACGGGGTTTCAGAAAAGGGAACCGAGTGACTGAGGATAGCTTTCGATTACGCCTTTTGTGTTTATCATGTTGAATTGTTTTTATTGAATTACTGACAAAGAACCTCAAATTCCATGTGTGCAAATAGGTGTAGGATTCACCACCACCTAACAGAGCTGTTGTGAGGACGCGGAGCACGTCTATATGTGGAGGGTGGAGAAACCCAGGCTCAACAGAGTTGGCTGCACTAGTTTTATGATTGCTATTGTTATTATTGTCGTAGTGGCCACTTTCAATTCCTTGTGTTTGTAAGACTCTTTTGACAGTGGGAGAGCCTAGTTAGAACAGTTTATTGATTGACTATTTTAAGATCTACAGGGTGCCCACTATGTGACAGGCCTCGCGGTAAGTGCTGGGGCCACAGCAGTGAACAAAATGCACCTGGTCCCTGACCCTGTGGAGCCGACAGTCTAGTGGGAATAAGCAACATAATAAAATAACCACACACGTACTTGTAACCTGAGAAAGAGAAGAAAGAGCAGAACCAGCCATGGGGTTGGTGCGTGAAGGGAGGTGAGTCCCACGTGGCAGGTCAGGAGCTGGAGAGAGGTTGTGCAGGCAGAGTGGGGCTGGGGACAGCAAGAGGCCAGGAACATGGGCAGTGCTGTGCTCATGGGTCCCCAAGAGTGCTGGGCAGTGAGGCTTAGAGCAGGTGAGGCCAGACCTTGGGAGAGTCTCCAGGGCCTGTTACTCAAAGGGTGGTCCTCAGACCAGCAGCATCAGAATTACCCAGGAGCTGCAAAGGAATAAAGACTCTCAGGCCCCACCCCAGACCCACTGGGCCGAGTACCCACTGCGCTTCTCATGCACGCTGAGGTTGTAGAGGCATCATCTTCTACACCTGGTGAGGGAAGCCAGTCTTCAGCCCTCAGATCTCTGGAAGATGTTTTTGTTTTGTTTTGTTTTAGAGATGGTCTATGTTGACCAGCCTGGACTTGAACTCCTGGGCTCAAGTAATCTTTCCACGTCAGCCTCCTGAGTTGCTGGGATTATTGGTGCACATCACCACCTCCAACTTCTTCTGGAGGGTTTTAAGCAGGGAGGTGACACATCAACTGTGCATTTTGAAAAGATCACTAAGGCTACAATGTGGAGATTGGAAAAGAGCAGCTGGGGATGTGAGGAAGGCAGGTTGGAGACTGCTGAAGAAGGTGGGGAATATGGGGTCTCTGCACAGATTGCCAGATGATCTGGTCCAGCAAGTACCTGCATTCCGACTGTGGTTACTTTCCTCTTGTTTGACTTTGTTAACCACCGTTTGCAAACATTTTAGGCTACCACACTGTATTTAATCATTTGTAATGGAACTTTGGTAAGTTGCAATTTATTAAGTTGTCAACCTTTTCTTCTGAATTTGTCCTGATTGAAACCTACAAAATGTAGCTAGTGGGGAGACTGAGGTGGGCAGATTGCTTGAGCCCAGGAGTTGGAGGCTTCAGTGAGCTGCTAGACAACTTAGATCCCATCCCTAAAAAAAAAAAAAAAAATGGGGGTGCACCACTTTTTTGACCGGCAGGACATAATTTACGGTGGCCATACTGAGTTGCTATTATTCTGTTAAAGCAAATAAACTGGACAGTTACATTACTTAGCCCTAAAATCCTAAATGTATGGTTTTTAAAAAGAACTTTTCATGTTATTTTTCCTCCCTCCAATCAAGAAATGAGTATAATTGTGATGGATGTGTTACTTATTTCAATGTAAGCATTTCACATGGTATATTGAAGCAGTACCCTGAATGCTATAAACGCATCAATGTACAAAGTTATGATTTAATAAAAAACAATTAAAAAAAACAAAAGTGAGTCTATCAAAGATATAAAAATGTTTATTGGAATTTTTGGCTAACCATTTATTGTGAGTCATTTATTCACTCAAGATGCACATATTCACTCTTGTCCTACTATATACTAGGCACAGATTAGGTGCCTAAAGGTAAAAATAATGTTCCTGGCATATGGTATAACCATTTGTTGAATGACTTAAACATGGACTTATAATTCCTAAGATTATAGTTTAGCAAATTTAGAATGTATATGTATAAACGACCACGATCGAGGGTGGAATGCCATAGTTAAAATATCTTCCCCAGCAAATCAAATACTCAGGTTCATAGTGAGTTAATAAGAATTTATTCTTGCTCATTAAATGCAGTCTGAAAGTGAGCAGTGCAGGGTTGCTCAGGCAGCCTCACAAATTCAGTTTCCCTCTTTCTTGCTACTCTGCCACCCTCCCTGTGTAGCTTTCATCTCTGGGTCTGCTCCAGTAGGGAAGAGGAAAAGAAGTGGAGGATAATTCCTCTTCCTTTGAGAACACTTTTCAATTTCATCTCAGAAGCACTAAGTTTCATCTCAACTTACCCCCTAGTCTCACATATAGAGAGGTTGGGAAATGTAGTCTTTATTCTAGGTTGCTGTTACATTTTGGCCCAACCCAAATTTAAGGTTCTGTTTCTAAGAAGAAAGAAGAGAATAAATACTGGGGGTCAGTTAGTCTGTACCCCATGATTGCACTAATGTACACAGTGTACATTAGTGCAATCATGGGGTACAGTGTGTGGGCTTCATATACAATCTGAAATATTTTTATCCAACTGTTCGACATAACCTTCATGGGATTTTCTCATTTATTGTGTGAAAACATTTGTGTTTTGCATTTAGTAGGTTTCACCTGTCCCTTCTAAGATGCACCGTAAGTGTGATCCCACCATTTACCCTTCCTCCACCCAGCCCCCTCCCTTTCTTTCCTTATGCCTTTCCCTGTCTTCTTGTGCTATAATTGGGTTATAGCCTTCATATGAAAGCTATAAATTAGCTTCATAGTAGGGCTGAGAACACCAGATACTTTTTATTCCATTCTTGACATACTTTGCTAAGAAGAATGTGTTCCAGCTCCATCCATGTAAATATGAAAGAAGTAAAGTCACCATATTTTTTAAGGCTGCATAATATTCTGTGGTATACACGTACCACTGTTTATTAATCCATTTGTGGATCGATGGGCACTTGGGCTTCTTCCATGACTTAGCAATTATGAATTGGGGTGCAATAAACAATCTGGTACAGATATCTTTGTTGCAATGTGATTTTTGGTCTTCTGGATATATACCAAGTAAAGAAATTATAGGATCAAATGGCAGGTCTATTTTTAGATCTCTGAGTATTCTCCAAACCTCTTTCCAAAAGGAACATATTAGTTTGCATTCCCACCAGCAATGTAGAAGTGTTCCCTTTTCTCCACATCCATGCCAACATCTCTGGTTTTGGGATTTTGTCATGTGGGCTAATCTTACTGGAGGTAGGTGGTATCTGAAGGTAGTTTTGATTTGCATTTCTCTGATGATTAAGTGAGCATTTTTTCATGTGTCTGAAGTCCATGCACCTGTCTTTAGAGAAATTTCTCTTCAAGTCCTTTGCCCATCCTGAGATGGGATCACTTATTCTTTTCTTGCTAAAATGTTTGAGTTCTCTGTGGATTCTGATTATTAAACCTTTGTTGTAGGCATAACCTGCAAATTATCTTCTCCCATTCTGAGGGCTGTCTGCTTGCTATACTTACTGTGTTCTTGGCTGTGCAGAAGCTTTTTAGTTTGATCAGGTCGCAGTTGTGTATTTTTGATACTGCTTCAATTGCCTGGGGGGGGGGTCCTCCTCATAAAGCATATACCCAGGCCAATTCTTCCAAGAGTTTCCCCTGCATCCTCTTCTAGTATTTTTATAGTTTCATGTCTTAAGTTTAAATCTTTAATCCAGTGTGAGTCTATCTTAGTGGTGAAAGGTGTGGGTTCAATTTTAGTCTTCTACAGATCGTCAGCGAGGTCTCCCAGCACCATTTGTTAAATAGGGCATCTTTTCCCCACTGAATGTTTTTAATTGGCTTTTTGAAGATCAAATAGCAGTAAGTAGTTGGGTCCATCTCTTGGTTCTCTATTCTGTTCCAAACATCTGCCTCTCTGTTTTTGTGCCAGTACCATGCTGTTTTGATCACTATCAATTTATAGTACATTCTTAGGTCTGGTAGCGTGATTCCTCCTGCTTTGTTTTTATTTCTAAGTGATGTCTTGGCTATTCGAGGTTTTTTCTGATTCCACATAAAATGAAGTATTATTTTTTTGAGATCTTTAAAATATGACAATGGAGCTTTAACAGGAATTGCATTAAAATTGTATATTGTTGGCTTGGCACTTGTGGCTCAACGGGCTAAGGCACCAGCCACATACACCTACGCTGGCGGGTTCAAATCCAGCCCA
>CAUYON010111748.1:0-27893 GCA_963573935.1 Arctocebus calabarensis | reverse complement strand
CTCTCAACCTATCTCTCACACTCTCACACACTCTCTCATACACACACACACCCCCAACACACACACACACACTCTCTCTGTCTCACACACACACTCTCTCTCTCATACACACACACACACACCCCCAACACACACACACTCTCTCTGTCTCACACACACAAACACACACCCTCTCTCTCTCTCACACACACACACACACACCCAACACACACCCTCTCTCTCTCTCACACACACACACACACACCCCCAACACACACCCTCTCTCTCTCACACACACACACACACCCCCAACACACACACACACTCTCTCTCTCTGTCTCACACACACACACACTCTCTCTCTCATACACACACACCCCCAACACACACACACACTCTCTCTGTCTCACACACACAAACACACACCCTCTCTCTCACACACACACACACACTCTCATACACACACACACCCCCAACACACACACACACACTCTCTCTGTCTCACACACACACTCTCTCTCTCATACACACACACACACACTCTCTCTGTCTCACACACACAAACACACACCCTCTCTCCCACACACACACACATTCTCTCTCTCTTTCTCTCTCTCTCATACTCTCTCTCTCTCTCTCTCATTCTCTCTCTCTCTCTCATACACACACACACACACACACACACACACACACATGATCTCTCACAGAAAGGTCCTCCCAGGACCCCCCAGGTGGAGGAGGCTTTTATTCTCGACTCCACGATGGCTGCATCAAAACTGACCTGGTGGGCAGCGCCTGTGGCTCAACGAGTAGAGTGCTGACCCAAATACCGAAGGTGACGGGTTCAAACCCAGCCTCGGCTGAACTGCAAAAAAAAGAAAAACTGACCTGGTGTCCACGTGGAGGAACTCCCTTTATCCTCTCGCATATCTGGGAGCTGCAGGTGTCTGGGGACCAATCTGACCAAGCTAACTGTGCAAATTGAGTAGGTCTCCACAGTCGCCTATGAGCAGGTGTCAATGCTCTTACACAAGTGCAGGCGTTGAAAGCTTGACAATGTGCTACAAGTGAAGCTTCTCACCTGAGGACCTCAGCTACGCTTATTCCCCTCCAGGGGGACAACCCCCCAGTGTCTGCAGTGCAGACACTGAGGTTTGTTCATCTTTCTTCCCCCAGCCCTGGCTTGTTAGTTGAATGTTTGTGTAAAGTGTTCAGTGTTCCTTCCGTTCTGGGCGCCACGCTCTCGGAAGCTGGCAGCATTAGGACATTAGGATCCTGAACGCTGGGACTCAGTGTTCTCCACGCTGGGGCATTTGTTTGTGGGGCATTGGGGCCACAGGGGCAGCAGGGAGTCGTTATTACGGAAAGAAGCATCTTCCAACACTCATGAAAGTAACCTAAGAAGCAAGCTCACCTCTCATTCCAAAGGAGAGTCATGACCAGGACACACCCGCTCTCCAAAGGGGTGACTCTGCCTCCCAGAGACTTTGGATGGTTCTTCATCTCAGGCTTTTTCCTCCCTAAGGACCATCCATCACCCAGTCATGCAGCCATGCCCAGCACCTCTTTCCCACCGATTCCCACCTTGGTGTGCAGGGAGGGGAGCAGATGGCTGCCCACACCCCCGCCCCAGCCACAGCAAGAGTCAGGGTGACAGGGGGTGTGAACTACCCCCCAGGCGTCTGAGAAGGGCCAGGAAGATTCTCTGCTGATGCTGGATGCTGCTGCCTCTAGCAGCACAGCCGTCCCAGAGCGCAGCCCTGCACATGCCGAATGCTTTCCAGAGGACAGCCGAGGGTCCTCAACACCTGCCGCTCACATCCGCACCCAGGGCCCTCAACAACTGGGCTCACACCACCCCTCTGGCTCCTCTCTCTCTCTCTCTCATACTCTGGGGTCAGTCGAGCAGCTGCAAGGCTTCCCACTGTCCAGCCTCTCCCCCGTTGCTCTTTCCTGTCACCTCCACCATCTGAAATGCCCTCGCCTGGCCCTCTAGAGCCCACTAGAGGCCCCTGTCCCTGGCCCACACTGGAGAGAGCCCGTCTCCGAACGCCTGTGACACGTGCACTGTGGTGTGGCCCTGCTGTCTGTCACTTTGTTCTCTGTGGGTGCCGCGGCGATCTTCTCCAGGGCTGGAAACTCCTAGGGAGCAAGGAGCTGGTCTTGCATGCTCCCCACACAGCATGTGCAGGATGCGTGGCCAACTGGGAGGAAGGATAAATGGCTGGAAGAAAGGATGAAAGAAGAGGAGAGGGAGGGCGAGAGGGAGGGATGCCGGAATAAACCAAAGACCCTCTGCCCTGGGGCTCCGCCAGCCGCCCAGTCGGTAGCCAGAGGGGCCTGGCCTTGGACATCAGGGTGGAGACGTGCAGGCACCCTGCATGGCTTCCTACGCCCCTGCTCCCCCAACCCCCACCGCTCCTGGGGCCTGTCTTCAGCAGCCTTTGTCACACAGGCCTGGTCACTGAGGAAAAGACACGCAAAGGCCGATCAGGGTGGCTCTGCCCCTGAAATCGTCTTGTTCAAGAACCACTGCCCCTTGTAGCAGATCAGTGAGGGACAGTCCATCATGCTGGACGCTTTATGCCACGTCCCCGATACCCTGCAAGCTGCCTGTAACCGCACACAGGAGACACACACAGGCCTCTCAGCTGGGGTGTCCCCAGCTGGCGCTGCGGTGACAGGTCCACCCTGACCCCCAGAAGCCCGGTGTTAAATCAACGTCCAGGAGCAGCCAGGAAGACCGAGTCCAGCAGTGCTGCCCAGGTCAGCTGGGACTCCACCTCTGCATTTCTCCTCTCCCTGAGAGTTGGGGGCTTTTGTTTTGTCTTTGCATCACGGTACCCTCTCTGAAGGAAAAGGAGACGCCATCTAAGAAAACGAAGTGACATTAGAACTGTGAGCAAGAAGTTTTCACAAAACCCGGGAGGTGGGGTGCGGGTGGTCTAAACATCTGGAGTTTCAGTGACAATTCCAGGGGTGGCCACAGCGACTCCCACGTCCGGCTGCCACCTGCAGGATGGAGGCGGCCGCTGTGCTGACTGACCAATCCAGACCACAGAGGCCGCCCCGAAGGCCCCAGGAGGTCAGCGTCTCTCTGCTGCTTGTTTTCCTTCCCCTGGTAACTGAAAAACCTGTGGACAGAATTGTCACTACGACCACCCGCCACACACACCCCCCCCCCCCCACTGCCACTGTGACGGAACATGAGCTGTGCAGCCCAGGAGACGTGCGTGAACTCTCCCTGTGACCTTGGCTCAACACTGAGCGGCCCAGACTCGGGGTCCTACTCTGTCGTGTAAGATAATAACACAGACCCCCGTCCAGGAGCTGTGGGCATCAACAGAGGCACGTAGGCTCCAGAACTCAGTGCCCGTCCCTCACGGCGCCCCCTTCCCTTCCCTCCACATTTCAAAGCACTCTCCCAGCCCGGAAGTCCTCGTCCCCAAACACCGGCCTGCACTGACCATCCTTTCACCCTGGGCCCGGTGCCAGCCACAGCACATGCCTGGAATAGCTCGAGGAATCCTCACGACAGCTCTCTGATGCAGGGACTCTTTCTGTCCCCGACAGATAAGGAAAGGGGGCCCAGAAAAGTCACGTCCTCCAGGTCACATCTAATAAGGGGTCCAAGCCCTCAAGCCCACAGGCCTGGCTCAGGGGCTGCAGGACAGAGGAGGGGCCCACAGCGGTGGCATGTTGGGACCCGAAACAACTGCAGTGGTTTGATTTTACCATTTTTTGCAAGTGAGAAACGCTAAGTTCCTAGAACATTAAAATAGTGATTTACTCAGCTTGTAAGAAGCGACTCAGCTTCACCTCATGCAAGGCCAGCAACTTTGCCATTTTGTACTGTCCAGTCAGCCTGCCCAGCTCCTAAAGGTCCCAGTTAGGCACACCCGGAAGGGTTTGGGGGTGGTTCGAGCTCTCCCCTGTGACCCTGAGGCCTGCAGGCTGCTCTCCAGGCCTTCAAGAGTGCCACAAAGCGTCTGTGGCGGTTAGCTACATCACCCAGACAGGAGCATGTGCGTTCCCAGACAGACTGGCGGGGCCGCCTTCATCTGGGCTCAGCTGTCTGCAGCCAAAGAGCAGAGCCCAAATGGATTGTGACAGAGGATGGGACACTCGGTGGCGGGGGACACAGTGCGGAATGCTCAGGAGCTGTTAGGATGTCTGGGGAGCGGGAGGTTAGGAGGAGGAGGGTGGAGAGCCCAGAGAGGGGGCCCTGTGCCAACCCCACATTCTGCCCTGCAAACCCAGCTTTGCAGCATGGTGAACACAATCACTTGGCCGAAGGATGCCCTGATCCCAGCCCTGGCACTGGCTGCCTGCTGCACAGCTGAGCCGCTCTTTATACCTGCCCGTCACAAACACAAGCATGGTGAGGCAGGGACAGGAGCAGAATCACATCCGACCCGACGTGCAGTGGGAACCGGTGCTCAGGTCACTGCACTTCTTACCCGTAATCACCAGCCGTCAGTCTCTGGTTGAACCCCTGGTCGGCATCCTCTCTGCATTCTCCGCAGTCCTGAGCACAGGGCCCCTCCTGACCCTCCCCGTCTCTCCTTCCCTAACACAGGGACCTGGTCACAGAGTCCACCACATGCTGACTTTGCTCGGCCCTCTGCGCCTGACCCTCCATGCAGAGAGAGCACAGCCGCCTCAGCTGCCCCGTCCTCCCTGGGATCCGAGCCCTCATCCAGCGCGATGCCTGGAGGGCGCACAGAATCTCGCCCCTCTGGGACACGCGACAGGAAGCTTATAGGGAAATATGATCCTCCCGAGTTATGGGGCAACTGAGGAGCCCCAAGCTGGCCAGAAATGGGCACCATCCTCTTTCCTGTGTGCCCTCATCTCGGCTATTCACGTGTCTCCACCTTGTCCTCTCTTTGAAAATCTGGGGCCAAGCCTTGCACATCTCTGCATTTGACCCTCTTTCCCTCCCCGCAAGGAGTCACCTCTGTCCTGCTGTAGCCCACCCAGCCTTCCAGGGCACTCAATGTGACCTTAGGGATCCTTGTCTCCCACCCATTTCATTCTCTGAATCCCTGCAGCACCGTCTCTGCCCCGTCCTAGGATGTGTGTCTCTGTGTACATGGTGGCCAAGATGTTTGTGCATTGTCCTGCCTCTCTGATGATAAAGAATCATTGAGAGAGGAAACTATGCCTTTACATCATTTTACCAGCCACAGAACGAGGGCAAGGCCTTTGGACAGATTTGTGGAACAACGGAATGAATGAATGACGCCCCTAGCTTTTGCAGACAGCGCACGTATAGCTCTCTGAGCAGAAACCTTGGGATTCTTGCCCAGAAGCAATTTGGTGTAAAAGCATCCCTGTTTACCAGGGCTACATCTCTTGACAGCGATCTACAGCCACCTCTTTAATGAAATTAAAATCTTTCATATTCAACAAAATTCCTCACGCAACCCTATCTTCACCCTAGCCCCCGTGCACGGATGATTGAAAGCCAAGCCTTCTCCCTTATTCCTGCCTGGAACTGAGCAGTCCTCCCCCACCAGCCCGACGCCCAGGCCACCCCACCCCCACCCAGACTCAGCCACTGAGCTCACGTCTTTAGCTTAATTCATTTTCCAGATAGATGGAGCAAATACCTAGCAAATATTATTTATGACTTTGTGATAAATAAGCCTTTTACAGAAATTATTCAAGGAGTTCTGGGGAATTTCAAGGATAACTTTCAGCAAGTTTCAAAGGTCAGGTCAGCCTGAGAGACTGAGCCCATAGTATTTGCTGTGCCACTCATCTGTTTTGAATTATTGGTCTTACCCAACTTTAGTTGGGTCTCAATGGACAGGCTGTGCTATAGCTCCCTGGCTATATTTTATTTCCATCGTGGGCAAGGAGCTTTAGACATTATTTGTACTGGACTGACAGTGGGGAGAGAAAAAAGATCTTAATGAAATTCAATCTCCGGCAGATGTGCTAGGAAAGATGGTCCTACCTGCTCGGATACCCTCGCCTCACCCGCCGCCCCGCACACTGACAGTGGCCTCCCCTCCATGCAGATGAGAGCAGGCGTCCACCGTGCTGAACCTGGCAACACAGAGTCAAGGTCACAAAGGGCAGAGCTTTCCCAGAGGGCCAGGAAGACCCGGGGCTAGCCTGGGCCCTTTTCTAGTATACGGACGCACATCTGATCTGGTGTGGACTCTGCAAACACGACTCCTGGGAGATGAGACTGTTTTGCTCAACTCTACAACCTCAGAATCTAACGCTCTGCCAACACGTAGTAGGGGTTCAATATCGAATCAAATCAGGTCCCTATTCCCTCCGTTCTAACTGTGGTTTCATTTTACGGAGGCTTTTATGTTTGGGGTTATTCTGTTGTTGTTGTTTTTTTAACATTCTCCTCTTTTCTTTTGCTTTTGTTGGGTTTTGTTTTGTTTTGTTGGTGGCTTTTTTGTTTTTTGTTACTTTGCTTATTTTGGTTGTTTGGGTTTGATTCTGATTTACCCTCAGAACGGATTTGCTTGAGGCCGAAGTTTAACTTAGAATGTAAAGGCCTTTCTAGACCTGGACGTTTCTCCCCAGATGATTGACAGAATCCACTTCCCATTCCTGAGCCCTCAGACTATCAGCCCATTATTTCCGAAACAGCATGGAACGAAGGATCAAAGATGCTGTCTCGTTGTCCACTCTTAAAATAGTGAAATTGGTCCCACCCTGTGATCTTCCCTTGTCTGTCTAACTCATTTGCAACACTCTGCTGACTGATCATAGCAGGCACGCACGGGGTCTTGAAAAAAAAAACTTGGTGCAGTGAATTGAATGCAGAAAGCCTGGGTTTGTTCACCTCTTTTGCTGTTTGTTTTTAATTTTTGAAGGTAGAAAAATGTCTCCTCCTGTGAGAAATCAATCAAGGGCGCGCTTGTCTTTAGGCAAGGCACACTCTGTCAGGTTCCCCTTCTTAGAAATATCTGCTCTTCTCACTTCTCACTTTACCTGATAAAAATGGCCTGAAAAAGTGCTACCTTGGTTATTTTTTTAATCAATTTATATTTACATGTATGAGAGGACATTGAAAGGAATACGTCCCAGAATATAACAGCTCTCTAATTTACCTACCTGTCCAATCTGAGCCTTTCAAATTGGGTTTGCTCAGGGGAAATTCATCTCTTCTCTGTTCTTCTTTTACAAAAGACAACAGCAGTGGATGGATTGTGTGCAGTCTCTTTTCCAAACACAAGGCCCAGGACCCAGGCCCCAGGAGGCAGGCCTGTCTGCCAGAATTGCGTGTGGGTCCCAACAGGACCCCTGCTCCAAAAGAAAGGTTTACTAAGACAGAACGAGCTGAGACCACCAGTCCCCACAGAGGTCATTAAATCACGAGGGAGAGCCCAGGCCAGAGGGGGCAATGGGATGGAGTAGCAGGGCAGAGAAAACAGGGACTAGTACACCCACTGGGCAAGAGAAATTGAAACCCCATGGCAAGGGCCTTTGATGCTGCTGGCCAGGCGTTCGCTCCCACATTGAGCTCAATGTTGGGCCACTTACGGGCAAAGTCCAGGGACCGGGCCAGCTGTTCCCCGGCTTGGTTTCCTGGTGACCTTTGAATTCCTATCTGCCCCTCCAGTTTCTGATGTGAACCTTCACTCGTAACCCTCTGTTCGCAAAGATATCCTCTTCCCCCACCCGTGCCAGCAATTACCCTCCCTTCTCCCTCCTGAACCCTTTCATGCTCAATTCCACAAGGGAGGAGGGGTGCAGGGTTCCTACCGTGCCGAATGCTGCACGTCGATTCCAGGAGGAAAAAGTCCTTTTTAGTAAAAAGGAGAGAAAAGGAAAAAAAATGAAGACTTTTCCCTGGTGCTTCAAAGCATCTGGCCAGCTGCACGCCCAAGTCGGTCATACAGGGCCGCCTAGCCTCTTTCTGTGCCCCCTTCTCCTGGGCCTGTGCCCCGTCAGCCAGGAACAGACCGTGCCCCAGGCTCTCCTTCCCCTTCTGACGAGCCTCTCTCTCTTCAACACCACGCCAGGGACAGAGCTTCGGGGACAAAATCTTCCTGATTTGCTCTCGTTGACTATGGCTGGGTGACAAACTACTTCAAAACTTAGTAGTCCAAGCCAGCAACATATATGGTCTGTCCCGTGCCTGCTGACTGGGTCGGTGGGGCGGTTCCACTTAGGGTCTCTTGTGGGTTGTAATCGGATGGAGGGAGGCCACGGCTGGGGTCACCAGAAGGCTGGACTAGACTGGATGTCCAGCGTGGCCCATGCACATGGCTGATGGTTGGTGCCATTGGCAGGTCAGCTGTGGCTGTGACCAGAGCACCTCCATGTGGCTTCTCCAGGCACTTTGGGCTCATACATGGTAGGGGCCAGGTCCCAAGAGGGCGTATCCCAGGAAGCTGCAAAGATACTTCTGGCCTAGCGTTAGAAGTGTCCAAAAGTCACTTCCTCCACGTCCTGTAGTTCGGGAGAGGAGAACTGGACCCCCATCTTGGTGGGGTGGGAGGTGTGCGGGGACGGAAAGGAGGGCAGGCAGCTGGCGCATTTGCAGATGGGATCTCATCGTCCCACCGTGTTCTGTTCTCACTTTTGAGGCTCTGGTCACGTTGCTCAGTTCTGACCCGGTGCTGGCTCTAGTCCCTGCCTCAAATCCTCCAGTCCCCTAATTAGCACCAGCTTTCCTCTTGAATTGAAAACAGTAGGTTTCGACCCAGAGAATGACTGGTTTAAGAATCACTGGGAAGCTTTTTCATTATTGCTTACTGAGTTTTAATTTTAGAGTCTCGCTTTATTGCCCTCAGTAGAGTGCTGTGGCATCACAGCTCACAGCAACCTCCAACTCCTGGGCTTAGGTAATTCTCTTGCCTCAGCCTCCCGAGTAGCTGGGACTACAGGTGCCTGCCACAACGCCCCGCTATTTTTTTGTTGCAGTTTTACTGGGGCCGGGTTTGAACCTGCCACCCTTGTTATATGGGGCCAGCGCCCTACTCACTGAGCCACAGGTGCTGCCCCGTTCCTGGGGTTTGATTTTTTTGTTTGTTTTTTTTTTTTTTGACCAGGGCTGGGTTTGAACCCTCCACCTCCGCCATATAGGCCTGGCGCCCTACTCCTTTGAGCCACAGGTGCTGCCCTGTTACTGGGTTTTTAAACAATGAAAGTCCATAGAACTCAAGTCCTATGTCACACATACTCCAGAAATTTCCAGGCGTTCTCCTAGTAAGCGTATTTTTGGTTATTTTGGTTTAAAAGAAAACAGAACTGGAAACCAAACATCAAACTGTCTCCTGAAGTTCTTCTCTGGACTTCTATTTAAGAGGGAAAAGTAGTCAAAAGAAAGGAGAAAAAGACAGGAAGGGAAAAGTGAAAACTCAGCTAAAAAATTAAATGAACCTTGAGTGTTTTGAATAATACTATCGCCTTTCTGTTTGAAAGGAAAGTTAGATCTTCCAAAGCCTCAGAGCTCTGCAGAGAGGAAAAGAGATTTAGTTGTACTGACAATCCTCCTCTCCAGTGGCTGCAGAACCCACCATGGTGCCAAGAGACGCCCTTGCTGCTGCTCTGGAGGAGGCCATGGTCTGTCCTGCAGCCTGCTCCTACCTCCTTCCTGGACCACCCAGGGACATCTCGGCTCTGAGGGCTGCTCTGACTGGGGAGCGCTGGGGAGAAGCAGGGCTGGAGAACCTGCAGACCCCCGCCAGCTCCCTTCCTTGCTATATGAGACAGAGAAGCCCCCTGCCCTCCCTACTCCCAGGCCCTGGGCATCCATGAGGCTAAAGATGGTTGGTGAAGCCACTACCTGTTTCTTATAGGATTATATGGCACTAAAGGGGACCAGAGAACCAGAGGAAGATATTGCTATTTGCATTTTATGCCCAGATAATTTTTAAAAAATTTTCTCCTAGAGGGTTAGGGGGAAAGATGGGGAATCTCATAAACTGGAATCTGACCTATTATGCTGCCCACAAACTGGGGGCCCTCTTGGGGCTCCTCTCCTGAGCTGAAAAAGCTGAAGGTTCTGCTCCCCTACCTCCAGGGTCTCCCCTGGCCCCAGATCTTCCCTCTGGGGGACCAAGAATAGGACAATCTGATGTCGCAGAAGGTCCCAGTCCCCAGACCGCCTGGGGGAGGCAGTTCCTCTGCCTGATGCCCCCCACCCCCGCCCCTCAGCCCTTTGAAGCCACCCATTTGGTCTTTGCTGAGAAGAGGGCGAGTTTACAAACCTGCCACCGTAGAGAAAACCCACAAGTCCGTTTTCCTAAAAGACAAGGAATCGGGAGGGGGGCGGGGGAGGGCCTGTTCTCTGGCTCTGGAGGTCTCCATATTCTTCAGCTCTTAATCATTAGATCGGAAAAGGGGGAGGGGAAGAGAAAAACCTCAATGACAACAACAACAAAAAAGAGCCGGTCTCACACTCAGGTCCTCCGCATGGGAAGTCCATTCAGAGTTCTCAGAAAACAGGGTCAGGCCCGTCTCCTGACCTGAGACCCCAGAGCTCCTCTGTTCCCCGTAATTATCTAATACAGCACTCTCCCTGCCGAATACAATGAAACAATTTGTCACTTCAATTATCTGTCAGTCAGCACTGAGGCCTTTTCAGCAGGCCAGCACATGTGTTTGGAGAGCTCCTCAGCGAGGCTGTCTAGCCAGGGCCATAACCATGCAAAATGGAACCTTTGTTAATTCTGGTTCTTAGAAAAGTAAATCCATTCAATTTCCCTCCTCTTCGCTCTCTCTTCTTTTCTAAACGCCTTCAGTTTGGAATTTGCACAGGGAGCTGAATTGGTCCTGCTCTGAACCTTAAATGACTGGCCAAAGGATTTGCATGAGGAAGCAGAAATTAATTATTCTTTTCGGGGCTTTTCCCCCTCATTTTCTGTAATTCTGTGTTAGGAGTGAGATTACACCCTGCATTACCAGCCGAGGGGGTGGGGAGGGCAGAAAGTAGGGCCGGGCAGGAGAGGCTGCCCTGGGTCAGCAGCCCTCTGTCCCCCCCCCCGCCTCCCCCCGCCCCTCGCTCTCCCTCACAGAGGGGGCAGCCCCACACTGGCCACCAAGTAGAAGATAGGACCAGCCCGTGGCACCCTGAGGGAATCCTGAAGATTCTCACTTGGAGAAATAAAGGAAAAGGAAATAGATCATTCCTCCAGGCAAACCACCATTTCCACGGCTAGATGCAGAAAAAGTAAGGCTGATATTTCCTGCCTGGGAAACAGCCTCCTCCTCCCTGTGGGGGGACAGGCCCTCCTCTCCATGAGGACAAAGCAGGTCCAGGGCTGAGTCCCCGAGACCTGCACAGGAAGTCTACACGTGGGATTTCCCAAGACAGTCTAGCTTTATACACTGCAACCAGCGGTCACAC
Organism: Arctocebus calabarensis; assembly: GCA_963573935.1. Classification (NCBI taxonomy): domain Eukaryota; kingdom Metazoa; phylum Chordata; class Mammalia; order Primates; family Lorisidae; genus Arctocebus; species Arctocebus calabarensis. The sequence goes on along the minus strand of CAUYON010111748.1, from coordinate 16,582 downwards.
CGTGTGGGAAGTGACATTTCTCCGTTCAGGTTGGAGAATATAAGTGTGCCTGTAACAAAGCGCTGAGGGCCTCCCAGAGAGAGGGACAGTGGGCTTTGGAGGTGGGATTTGGGGGGCACCAGAGTCGCACCTCAGTGGATCTCCACTCTTTGCATTTCATAGCTCAGTTGTTTCCATAGTGATTTTTTTGATACACTGTCCTTTAACAAAACTGTAATATTGTAAACTATAATATTGTACAGCCTGTCCCCTCCCTGCCTCCTTCAGGCCTGAAGCTGGAATCTGGCACGGTCTGCTTCTGGGAGGGCTTCCTTCCCAGCCAGGAGCCAGCACCACAAAAGAACACACATCGGTGTTTTCCAGGTTTTGAGATCATACCCCCAGGATATCGGAGCAAACAGGCCCCTAAAGATTGGTGCCTGTGGCTCAGTGGGTAGGGACTCATATACCGAGGGTGGTGGGTTCAAACCTGGGCGTGGACAAATTGCAACCAAAAAAAAAAAAAAGATTTTCAAGTCAAAGTCTCACCTGCCTGCACAGACGCCCTGGAGGGCTTCAGGCTCCCCTGACTCCTTGTCGAACCGGGTCCTTCTCTGCTGTGCTGTTTCTCTCTGCCTTCTCTTTCTGCCCCTCTTTTCCTCTCTTTCCAAATCTTTTCCTCTTTTGCCATCCCTTTCCTTTCCTACCTTTCCCCTGCCAGCTCTCTCTCGGTATCATTTCCTTCTCTAATTTTTCCTTAGAATTGTTGGCTTCTTTCTTTCTTTTTCCCTTTTTGAGCCTCAAGAATTTCACTGCTACCCCTACAGTTGTACAGAAAGAGAAACTGCCTTGTGGTTCTACTTTAGAGGCAAGAAAATATAAGCCAGAGTGTGGGGTCTTCGGACTTTGTCCAATAAAGAAAGAAATATGTCACCCCCAGGTAGGCTCAACCCCAGCCGGGCCCCCAAAGGGCATCCCCGGCCTGCAGGACAGACTGTGTTTTTCCCACCTGACTTAGGTGGCAGAATTCCTCTAAGGAGGGATCTTGGCAACCAACTCGAACATGGTCCAAGGTGTGACTGGGTTTTTTCTCCTAAGCTGTAAGGACAGACTCTCTCCTGCTCTCGAGGGAAGAATCCTTCTTGGCATAGGGAAAGAAAGAGACTTCTTTGTGAAGTCAACTTGGCCCTACACAATGACCACTCCCTTTGAGAAGCTACACGCTTACCCCAAATATGTTGACAATTAGCAAAAGGTATTTGGAACATGGGAATAAAATTTTGATAGGAGCAGCACAGAAGCGTCCCTTGTGGACTTCTAGGAAGCCCAGGCTTCCAAGGGGCTCGTTATCAGTGGGGCCTGCCTTCGATCTTTACCTTTTTCAGATTTTATTCTGATTGACTTGTGGATTTTTCAAAAAAAAATCAGGCTTACCCTTAATGTAGGAAAATTAGTATAGGGGGAGAAAAGAACAGAATCCTTTGTTTAGGAAAATTAGCAACCATTAGGGCACTATGAAAAACTATACCTCAATACTGAAAGCAATTCCAAAAGGAGAATGTTTCTAGAGAAAGCAAAGTCCAGACAGGACTGAGGTTATTCAGCAAGACTAACCTCTGGGAAGGTCCTATTGGTGGGGACAGATGCCAACCCTCCAGGCGGCTCACCTCACAGCCCATAGGACACAAGGGGAGGGTCTGTCCTCACTCAGCACTGGTACAGGCTCTCCCCTCCCCTTTCCTCACCCTCCTAGATGACCTGCTCCCCCCCCAAACTTCCCTTTACTTTGTTGATGCTGGTGTTTAACCCTTCACCTCCTGCATCCTCCACTGTTTGCTCCTTGGGAAACATGGTGACATGGTGGCCCTCTCTCCTGGTCACCCCCCAAAGAAAAAGGGCAGAAAGAGCCCCGAGCCGAATGAGCGCTCTGTGCCCTGCAGGCCCAGGACAGGGGGCTGTGTCTAATCCCATCTCTGTCTCTCGTCTCTGCACCTTTCAAGAGCGTTTCCCAAGGGCTCCCTGCAGCCACGGTGACTCCTCTCTCAGGAACGCTGTCTTTCCTGCAGACTGCTAGATTCTCATCCTGCCTTTAGATATTTCCAATGTGCCTTCCCACAGCCACTCTCCCTTTAAGCCTAGGAAAGAAGAAAACATATTTGGGGAGAGTGACAACTGCCCACTTCCATAAATTCAGGGCCTGCAGCCAAGTTGTCAAGAAGATCCTTCCAGAGACAATACTGTTAATCTTTGTTTTTTTTTCTGTTTTTTTTTTTTTTTTTGAGACAGAGCCTCAAGCTGTCACCCTGGATAGAGTGCTGTGGCATCACAGCTCACAGCAACCTCTAATTCCTGGGCTCAAGCGAGTCTCTTGTCTCCGCCTCCCAAGTAGCTGGGACTACAGGTGCCCGCCACAACGCCTGGCCATTTTTTGGTTGCAGCCGTTATTGTTGCTTGGCAGGCCCGGGCTGGATTCAAACCCACCAGCTCAGGTGTACGTGGCTGGTGCCTTAGCCTGTTGATCCACAGGCGCTGAGCCAATACCGTTAATCTTTGAAGAACTATCTCGACATCCTTGAGGGCTCTGGGGACTGGTCTGATGCCCTAATGCCACATTCTTTGGGGTAAACCCAGGCTTTCCATTTTTCCCTTAGACTCTTCTCCATTTAGCTTTCTCTAGCTTTAATCGCAAAATGTCCAAAAATTAAAATGTGTGCCATTTCTCTTAGAGTAACTATCTTTTAATATAATTTATCTACAGACTCAGATATGTTAGCTGAAACCAGCCCAAATACGAATCGGTCACCCTTCTGAGAAACACAATATAAAGCTGCTCTGGTTGTGAAGCAAAATAGCTTTCAAAAGTAACAACGCAGGGCAGTGCCTGTGGCTCAGTGAGTAAGGTGCCAGCCCCATATACTGAGAGTCAGGGGTTCAAACCCAGCCCCAGACAAACTGCAATTAAAAAAAATAGCTGGGAGTTGTGGCGGGCGCCTGTGGTCCCAGCTACTGGGGAGGCTGAGGCAAGAGAATCGCTTAAGCCCAAGAGCTGGAGGTTGCTATGAGCTGTGACACCACAGCACTCCACCAAGGGCGACAAAGTGAGAGTCTGTCTTTAAAAAACAAAAAAGTAACAACACAAAACTTGAAAACACACATTAATTCGTTGAGTCCAGACAGCACAAACCATTTTAAACTATTGTTCATCTATGCTAGTACATATTGTAAAAGCAAAAATTATTCAGTGATCCTTGTTAAGGCACAGTAAGGAAGACGTTATCCAGGGACGTTATCGTGATTGGCACAGGGACTCCTGCAACGGGGAGAACCTGGGCTCACTCAGAACACAGCTCCAGTTGTGCTGGAGTTCTGAAAATTCTTACCCAGTTTAATGGTAAGACCTTAAAGTTGTCTGAAACCTACACTTGTCAGAGTTTTTTCCATAGATATCAGTGCAACCCTTTAGAATTATAGTTGCTTACATTGAAAAAAAAAAAACTTTCAGAAAAGCATCAGAAAAAAGCAATTAATTATGAATAAGACTTTAAACAGCCCTGGTTAAAGATCTGATGTGAGTTCATTATGACATTGACACAATTCATAAAGAAATTTTGGCTAATTCTTTAGAGATGTGATATTTTAAGATAAAATACCAGACTGTAACTGATAAGGAACTTCTAGGTATCTCATAAAAAATTTGGAAGATGCATGTAGATAACATACTTAAATATGTAACTTAAAGGGTTAGCATCACTTATTCTTTGACAATGTTTCCCATATACTTTAAATTATCAAATAAGCCTAGTTAGTTTAGAATCTCTCTTTTGCAAAGTAAGCCTTATATCCTTTGAAGTTTTCTAGGGGCCTATCTAGAAAATCTCAACATTAATTCAAGGTAAAATATATTGCATTTAGAGTCTGATTTGGGGCAACTTGTCAAAAATATCAAAGGTTCCAGGCAGCAACTATGGCTCAGTGAGTGGGGTGCTGGCCCCATATACTGAAGGTGGCGAGTTTGGACCCAGCCCCAGTCAAACTGCAAAAAACAAAAACAAAAAAATATATATCAAAGGTTTAAAAATTAATCCAATATGATCTTGGTTAACTATTTCATTAAAGTGACAATAAAAGATTTAAAGGCAAATACAGAAGGTTACATGGTTATCAGTAAAACCTTAGCTCTTGAAATAATGATAAGATTCTGTTTTCTTCAGTAATTAAAGATTTAATAAAGGCCGACAGGAAGCACAAGAATTTCCTAGGCCAGTTACTTAAAACACAAGGAGAACTGTTCAGATGCTCAGACCAGTCTTGCAAGGCAACTCTGTCATTTGAACAGAGAAGACCAAATTGCACTTTTGCATCAATGTACTAATAAATCTTTAATAAAACCCAATAAATGAATCTAATCTGTCAGCTTTGACCTCCCAAGTTAAGACTTTCATTTTATAATCTCTTTTTTGTTTTTTCATTTTGTTTTGTTTTTTAACCTTCAGAACTGACATACATCAGCCAGTTCATGTTTCCAGCCCTGTCTACCCTTGGGTAAGAGCAGTACTCTCCTGGTCCTGACCATCCAGGGGTAACAACATAAACGAGTCTGACCAACAGGCCCAGGCAGAAATGTGTGTCTGTATTATATTCAATGCTGACAATTCTGAAGGTATTCCTTTATTTATTTATTTATTTACGATGTGGTGACTTTATGTTTCTCCAAATGGAACGCCTGGGGATGCCAACCGAGCTTCGGAGAATACACTCAGGCCTCAAGAATCAAAACCTGCCCTGAGCAGGTCCACAGACATTTTTCCAGAGCTGCAGTTCAGGAGTTTGACCCACCTCTTGCACACTTGGGCCTGGGTAAGAGGCCCAGGGGTCCAACGATGAAATGTGATTTTACCCAAGTTATAATAGTGAACAAAGAATAAAATTACTCAGTGAGACTTGTTAAAGGGCAGAAAGGAAGACTCCATTCAGGACAGTTGTAGCAGGTGGAGGGGCCGATGCAACAGAGCCTTCATTGGTGGAGAGACTGGGTTCAACTCTACATGAGATGGGCAAGTGGGAATTTATAGCCAAGGGGCAGGTGTGGGTCAGTGGAGGGAAAATCACTAAGAGCAAACATCGCAGGTAGGGGCACTCTGACTACCCCACCCTACTAGGATTCCTTCTGAAGACAGGCCAGGGTGGTCAGACACCACATGAGGATAAGGAGTTCCATCAGATACAGAGGACGCAGAGATTTCCCTGAACTGACTTTGCAGCATCTTCCTACTAAAACTGGATTTTACAAGGAAGCGCATAGGTGGGTCTAGGAGAACGTTTGGGTCTTTGTCAGCTAAGTTAAATGAAATGTATAACTTGTTTTATAATTATCTGCCTGTTATTATTACAATACTACCTCAGTAAAAATGATAACCCCACATAGGTACATTGCAGCGTTTGAGGGAGGTCGTTGCCAAGCTGGAAACAGACAGAAAAGGGCAGAGTAATGTAAAACCCAGGGTCACAAAGCCTGGGTTCTCCACTGCCATCTGATAGCAGGAGCTAAATGCCTTCAGGCGAGTTACTAATGATAACAAGAGATAACAGTGACTAGATCATATGGAAATAAAAAACAGTGACCTGCCTTACAAGCCCAAGGTGAGTGTCAAATTCATGTATGTAACAGCGCTTCCCAAATTTACAGGTGAACTGGCCCTGGTGTGGACCCTAAGTAGAGACTCTGAAGAATCAAACAAATGAAAGATTATCATTACTATCTAGTCTTCAAAGCATATAAGTGAACTTGAATGTGGATATAGTCACACCTATTTGGAGGGTAAACATACGTATCACATACACAGAGGGTGCCAAAAAAATTATACACATTTTAAGAAAGGAAAAACCATATTAAAATTGGAATACTCAATATATACCAATAACGCTTGTTATCTTGTATAGAGTATCTTGCATTTCATGTAGTTGCAGAAGTCAAATATGACTTGAGTATTACAGAAGTATTATAATTTTAGTTTTTTTTTTCCTTTCTTCAAATGTGCATACTTTTCCTGGCATCCTCTGTATAATTTACCCAAGTGAGAACAAACGCATCTACTCTGACACATTTCTTTTTTGTGTGGTTTTTGGCCAGGGCTGGGTTTGAACCCGCCACCTCCGGCATATGGGGCCCGGCATCCTACTCCTTTAAGCCACAGGCGCCACCCCTCAGACACATTTCTGTCCAACTCTTTTGTAAATGGGCTCATTGACCCTGCCAAAAAATGTGTAGGAAATATTTGAAGTAGACTTGAATTCATTCCCTTGGCCTTGGTGGCTTTTTAAAATAGCCTCATCTGGAATGTTGATTTCAAAATATCATCCCTCATCACTTTATGTTCATGCAGACTCTAACTTCAGGGAAAATTTAAGTTTATATAGATACATGTCGAGAGGGAAGCATTCTGCATTCTCTGGTCCAGGCTGCAGCCTGGGTGAAGAGGACAAGGCGCTGAATGAAAGCTCTACGGGTGTGGGGATAAAACTGGAGGTGGCTTCTAAGGACTTCACCAAAAGCCATATTCACATGCTTTTTCTGCAAATAGCCCTCTCAGCAAGTGGGGAAGATAAAACTTCTAGGAGCAGAAAGCGAAGGATTTAGGATTCCTTGAAAACTAACAGGTAATTCAGCTACACCCCAGCGAGCAGCCAGCGAGAAGGCAGCAGGAAGCCCGGACTTGGGGTGGTTCTGCGGAACAAAGCTGCTATTGGAACGCACTTGTTGGGGCCCCTGGGCTCTGAAAGGCCCTGATAGACATGCAAATGGAAGGTGCCTGAATAGACTCGCAAAGCTGGGTTTCCACAGGCTGGGCGGGAGAAAGCTTGGGGAGATAGTGGAAAGCAGGAGCCCGGAGCCAAAAATAATGCGTGCGCTGTAAGGACGCTTAGGTTGAGCTGAAATGAGCCATTGAACGCGTTCTTAAAAAGTGCCTTTGGATTCTGAAAGGGCGGCAATAATGCAAATTCGAAGTTTGCCTTAGTTAATTGGGCAGAGGACTCATCAATTAATCGCAGAGAGGCACAAAACTATAATTTGGTTACCACTTAAAAAAAAAAAAAAAAAAGAGTCCTACCAATGAAATGCTTAAAAAAAACCCCACTATAGCCCCAGTGTCTGAATCTGACAACCTGAACAAAGAATAGGAGGGCCTTTATGTGACTGCCCTAATTCACCTGGGCTGAGATAAACAGCCAGAGCTGTACCAGAGGTTGCTTAACATTCAGTGAGGGATTAAAGCCCCCCAGTGTCTGGAAAGGCCTTTCTTGGCCAGAACACAGGGGGGCTGCCCCTGGGGGGGGGCAGCAGAGAGCAGGGCCAGTGTCCCACATTTTTTCCGCAGGCTGCACCCTGAGAAACATCCCCAGGAAATAGGTTATTGCTGAAGACCCCCCTCTCCCTAACAATCTGGAGGAATAGCTATACTCTTCGGAGTGGGGAGCAGAGTAGGGGAGACTGTCCTCCACAAGTTCACAGGCACCTGGTGTTAAGACCAGCTATCCAGCTTCCTTCCCTGCAAAACAGAAATGTATAAACTTTATTATACATCAACTTTATTGATTTGAAAAGTATACCTAATCCATTTCTTCTCGATTTTTTGAGATAATAGTTGCAGAAATTATTTTAGTGTGGTTTGTCAGTTCCCACCTCAGGTGAAGGTATAAAAAAATGTTTTACTAGGAAGAATAATGTGAGCCCGAGGGGAGAGGGGCCGAGTTGGATCTGTGCACAGCACGCTGCTTGATTTTTCAGCGTTTTTCTGTGAGATTTACATGCAGTGAAAAAATTATTTCTAGAAGGAATAAACTGCCAGTTGAGATGTTTAAATAAATATCTTGACTAAAGTCATATTTCCTGCACACATAGGTAATGGTCTATATTTTGGGGAAGAACTATGACGACCCTATCCTAGATTTTTGCCTTATAAAATAAAGATCTCCTGAAAACAGCCTGAAAAACTTTGTCAACATACATCTTGGTCCACCCTTCCCCACGAGGGCAGAGATCTCACAGACCATTAAGGCTTGGACGAAAGGTGTTTATTGGTGAGGGATGGTGCAGAGCAGCATTAAGGAGAGAAAGAGAGAGAGGGAGAGAGAGAAAAGAGAGAGAGAGAGAGACAAAAGAAAAGCACACTCTTATATAGGCTTGGTTAGGGGACGGCTTAGAATGGTGATGGGATGGTAGAATAGCCAATAAGGAGTTACCGCTCTGGCAGGAAGAGCCGTTAGGGGCGGGCCAGAAGTTTGAAATTTTCAGTGGGTAATTGGGATAGGGAGATGAAGTAAGTTTTGCAATTGCCTAACACACCTGACTCACTAACATCCAGGAAATCAAAGTCATTCCTCTACGTTACATGTGCACTTTGGGGTTTTCGTTTATTTTTTTGCTAGTTTGGGTTTTTGGCTTGGTTTGGTCTGTTTTTGAGAAGGATCGAAAACCCTTCACCACTGCCCTCCTTCCCAAACTTTCTAGATCCACTCAAAAACTATCAAGGCTCTAGAAGCCAACTGCCTGGGGACCTGGGCTTAGGCTGGAAGTTGTCCATTGCATCTTGGAAATTGTAGTCCCCATAAGTAACGTGCTGTAAAAACAGGGATCTGCATAAGAGAAGGAGATGGGTTTCTATACTCTCGATACTCCCAATACGCTCATTGTTTATTTTAATGCTTACATTGTTCTAAAGTTGGCTAGTGGGAGCCCCTTCAAGATAGCCTTTTGAAAGGTCCCTTAATTCTCTGCACAGAACCTTACTTTATAATGTAATAAGATATTCCAGACTCATCTTGTATTTCCCTTGCCCGGCCTGGATTTAGCCATTTCTCCAAGCGGATACACATATATACATCTATAATCACCTATATATTTGTACACACACACACACGCACACACACAAAGAGTGTGCCCAGAAGTATATATACATTTTAAGAAAGGAAAATACTGTATTAAATTTGTAATATTCACGTCACATCTGGCTTCTGCAGTTACAAGAAGTGCTCAGTGTGACTTGTATTCATCTTTTGTTATTGGTATATATTGAGCATTACAATTTTAATATAGTTTTTTTCTTTTTTAAAATGTGTACACACTTTTTTGCACCCTCTGTGTATATGTGGGTGAATATACCCATGAGTTCCTGGTGACACTTCCAATCCCAAGCCCACTCCCCTGAGTTCTTTCAGCTTCCCCCTTTCCACACTTATAAACACCTTCTCATCCTTGTCTCCCTGTTTCTCTGCTTTATCCGTCTCGTTTTCTCTCTCTGGCTCAGCTTCCTCCACTTCTCCAATCCACATGACAGACAACATGGCTGCCAACGGTTCTTAAATTTTAGGTCGCAGCTTCAGCTAACCAGAGAGAAACAGATCTCTCCTTGTCTTTCTGTTTTTAAAATTCCTATGAAAGACTGAATGGCCCAGTGCCCTAAAAGTAGCCTGCAGGGGGGGGTCATGTGGTATAAACCTGGGCCTATGGGTATGGAGGGAGTAGGGGAGAGTCAGATCCCAGAGCAGTGGCGGTTCCAGAAAGAAGTGGGGCAGAGAGGGGTGCTGAGAAGGGAGAACAGGACACGCCCTCTCCAGGTCCAGGCCTGTGCATGTGGACAGTGGACTTGAGGAGGGACAGTGGAGAGCAGTTCTCCAAATCTGTTGGAAAGCTCTGTGCCAGCACAGTTCCTACTTACAGGGACCGCAGAGTAAAGAAAACAAACTAACGTGAGGCTGTGAAAAAGTACAGCAGAATGAGAGGAAAGGAAACTTAATCCATAGATCTAGGAACAGAACATGCCTCTGAAAATTAATTAATGCAAGGTTCAAAAAAACTAATTCATAAAACATTTTGGCATTCTCAAAAAAATGCAAAAACAGGGCGGTGCCTGTGGTTCATCGAGTGGGGCACCGGCCCCATATACCGAAGGTGGTGGGTTCAAACCTAGCCTTGGCCGAACTGCAAAACAGAAAAATAGCTGGGCATTGTGGCGGGCGCCTGTAGTCCCAGCTACTCGGGAGGCTGAAGCAAGAGAATCTCCTAAGCCCGGGAGTTGGAGGTTGCTGTGAGCAGTGTGATGCCACGGCACTCTACTGAGGGCAATAAAGTGAGACTCTATCTCTACAAAAAAAAAAAAAAAAAAAAAAAAAAAACACAAGCAACCTTTTTTTTTTGGCCGGGACTGGGTTTGAACCCGCCGCCTCTGGTTTATGGGACCAGCACCCTACTCTGTTGAGCCACAGGTGCCACCCAACGAGCAATCATTCTTAAGTTAAAAAAAAAAAGAAAACATAAAAAGACAAAAGGATAACAAGATGAAGGGAAAAGGCACATGGATGAGATAAAAAAGAATTATCAATAAACAAAGGATATAAGCAAACCAAACTAGAACATAGAGACTAGTCTAAGAGAAGAAATGTAGGATAGAAATTGCAAGCTACGTGCAGGTACCCAGACCAGAACCTACGGAGGAGTGAGCCCTCTGATACCTGCAGGACAAAGGATCAGAATTAATTCTCATGGATAATGAACACGGGAACAGAACAGCCAGATATCTATATTAAAAAGCAAAAAAAAAAAAAAAAAGGACGTGGGAAGCTCATTTAAAGAGTAAATCACATTCTAGTTGAAAATTGATGAGCAGAGACACAAGCATATCTTAGAATGTTTAAATGACCAGACACAGGTAGAAATTCTCTAAAGAACTGGAATAAATTATTTGCAAAGCCAGGCAGGGTGGCTCTGCCTATAACCCCACCTACTTGGGAGGCTGAGACCGGAAGATTGCTGGATCCCAAGAGTTCAAGACCAGTCTGAACAACAGAGTGAGACCTGGTCTCAGAATTAAATAAATAAATGCAGATTATCTTCCCCGGAACACCAGACTGGTTTAGAATTCTATGCTGCAATACCAAATGTCAGAAGTAAAGTTCACAAGGTTTTTGCAGTTTCTGACCGGGGCCAGGTTTGAACTCGCCACCTCCAGCATACAGGGCTGGAGCCAGTTCACAAGGTTTTGAGAAGAATTTTGGGCCCAAGATTTATTCCTATGAGAATTGCCTTTCATATATAAAGGAAAGATATCATCATGTGAGCAAGGGATTTGACTATATATAGTTCCTTAATGAGTTTCAAAATAGCCTTTAAATAAGGCCAGGTGCAGTGGCTCATGCCTGTAATCCCAGCACTTTGGGAGGTTGATGTGGGAGAACAGTGTGAGGCCAGGAGTTCAAGAACAGCCTGGGCAATTTAACAAATCCTGTCTCTACAAGAAATAAAAAAACTAGCTAGGCAATGGTATACATGCCTGTTCTCCCAGCTACCCAGGAGGCTGAGGTGGGAGGATGGATCACTTGAGTTCAAGAGGTCGAGGCTGCAGTGAATTATGATCAGCCTGGGCAACAGAACAAAACTCTGTCTCTTAGGGGGAAAAAAAACCCTTAAATGAGAATTCACGGATGGTGTATGGTGCTGCCAATGCTGAGAACAAAACAGACAGAGGGTTAAGTTTGAATAACTATTGCAAGTCAGATTAAATAACTAATTGCAAATGTTAAAAATTACTTCTGAAATAGAAGATGCATAATGCAAAAATAACAATTTAGAAACAATAATCTGATGGTTTTACAGATGAATTCTTTCAGACTTTCAAGGAAGAGATAATTCCCAAGCTATTTAAATTTTCTCCAAGCATATGAAAAGATGGAGAACTTCCCAGTTAATTTTTACAAAGTCCACATAACTCTCAAACCAAAACTTAAAAAGGTACAAAAACTACAAGTTAATATCACTTGTTATTTTAATCTAAACTTCTAACTAAAATGTTAGCAATGGAATCTAGCATGTAATAAAAGAATAATACTCCATGACCAAATAAGGTTTATTCCAGGAATGAAGGATGATTCGATCTTATTAAATCAATATACATTAACAAAATAATAAGTCAAAACACATGAATATCTTGAGGGAAACTAAGAGGTATTTAAAAGATTTTAACCATTATTTCTGATTTGTTTTAAAGACAGTAAACTGGAAATAAAAGGACATACCCTTAACCTAATCGAGAATATTTATTTTAGATCAAATTCCATCACAATGCTTGATAATTATAACACTAGCATTAGATAAATCTTTAAAGTCAGGGAAAAGACATGGATAGTAGCTATCACCACTGTTAACTGACATAAAAGTTCTAACCTATGCAATAAAATTAGAAAAAGAATCTATACAAATCATGTCTGAATAGAGGAAGATAAAATCGACTACAGTAGAACCTCCATAGTTGACCACCTCCTGACATTGACCTAATTTTCACAGACTGGACATGCAGACGTGTACCACGTGTACTTACAAGTACAATAGGTCTAGTTCTTTATGGGATGCAGAGATGGTTCACGTATGCATATCAATAAATATGATTCACCACATAAACAGAATTAAAAACAAAAACCATATGATCATCTCAATAGATGAAGAAAAAGCATTTGACACAACCCAATATCCAACATCCCCTCAACAAACTGAGCAGAGAAGCAACACACCTCAAAACAATAAAAGCCACGTGGTGTAACAAACCTACAGCCATCCTCGTGCTGAGTGGGACTGAGTTGGGGGAATGGTTTTGATACGCGTCTGCAAGCAATTGATTGATCCTGGTCTCTGTCCAGGCAAACCTCTCCGCTCACGGTTATCTGTATTTGTGGCCACTCCCCAGCGCTAGCATCAGTGCCCCAGCGCCACATCAGACCATCAGGCATTAGGTTCTCACGGGGAACACAACCTGGACCCCTGACACACCCAGTTTACAGCGGGGTTCTTGCTCCTACGAGAATCTAATGTCGCTGCTGATCTGACGGGAAGAGGAGCTCAGGCGGTGATGTGAGGGATGGGTAACAGCGGTAAATGCAGATGAAGCTTTACTTGCTCAGCTGCTTCTCACCTCCTACTGTGCAACCAGGTTCCTAACAGGCCACAGAGCAGTACCAGTCTGCAACCCAGAAGTTGGGGACCTCAGACTAACCAGAATCAAAATCTTCACCAACATTGTAAAATCTATACATGAAACCCAAGAGATCTAGAATAACCAAGAAAACACTGAAGAAAAAGAACAAAAGTAGACACTGATACAACTCAATTTGAAGACTTACTATAGGCTTGGTGCCTGTGGCTCAAGCGGCTAGGGTGCCCACCACGTACACCTGAGCTGGCGGGTTCGAATCCAGCCCGGGCCTGCCAAATAACAATGACAGCTGCAACCAAAAAATGGCCGGGCGTTGTGGTGGGAGCCTGTAGTTCCACCTACTCGGGAGGCGGAGGCAAGAGACTCGCTTGAGCACAGGAATTGGAGGTTGCTGTGAGCTGTGATTACTCAGGTTGCTGTGTCTACCCAGGGTGACAGCTTGAGGCTCTGTCTCCAAAATAAAAAAAAGACTTACTATAAAATTGTAATATTCAAGACAGTGTGGTATTAATGACTAAATAGACACATATTAAATCAGAAGAACAAAATAGATGGACTGAAATAACAAACCTATACAAATATACCCAGTTGACCTTTAACAAAGAAGCAAAGGCACTTCTGTGGACAAAGGATGGTCTTTCCAGCAAGTGTTGCATGAACAACTGGGCAGCCCTATGTAGAAAAAAATTAATCCAGACATACACATTACTTCTTTAATAAAACTTGCTCCAAATGGATTATGGACTTAAAGTATAAAACTACAAAAATTCTAGAATGAAACATGGAAAAGCTTAGGTGACTGTGGTTTGATGACAAGATTTTAGAAACAATATCAAAACCATAGCCTATGAAAGGAAAAAATTGATAAGTTAGACTTTATCAAAATTTAAAATCTACTCTTTGGAAAACACTGTTAAGAGAATGAAAAGAAAATCTGTGGGCTATAAGAAAATATTTGAGGCTCGGTGCCTGTGGCTCAACAGGCTAAGGTGCCAGCCATGTACACCTGAGCTGGCGGGTTCAAATCCAGCCCGGGCCCGCCAAACAACAATGACAGCTGCAACCAAAAAATGGCTGGGCGTTGTGGCGGGCACCTGTAGTCCCAGCTACTTGGGAGGCAGACGCAAGAGACTCGCTTAAGCCCAGGAATTGGAGGTTGCTGTGAGCTGTGATGTCATGGTACTCTATCTAGGGTGACAGCTTGAGGCTCTGTCTCAAAAAAAAAAAAAAAGAAAAGAAAATATTTGCAAAATGTATATTTAATAAAGGACTTGTCTCCAAAATATACATAGAAATCTCAAAACTTGACAATAATCAATAACTCAGTTAAATAAGGGCTGTAAGATCTCAAGAGACATCTCATCAAAGATATGCGTATGAAAAGAATGTCAACATCATTTGTCATTAGGAAATTTCAAATTAAAACAACAATGAGCTACCGCTACACACTTATTAGAATGACTAAAATCTTCAAACTGACAATATCAAATTTTACCAAGGAATTGGTAAAAAAGTAACAGGAACTCTCCTTTATTGATGGTGGGAATGCACAACCAGCAAAATCAGACAGCCGCTTTGGAAGCGTGGCGATGTCTTACCAAGATAAACACAGTCTTTGCCATACAATCCATCATCCACACTCCCAGGCATTTAACCAACTTTGAAACAACCAGGCTTTGAAATGTCTGCCCGTACAAAAACCTACACATGAGCGCTTCGGTGCTTTTATTCATAATTGCCAAAGACTAGGAGCAACCAAGGCCTTGAATATGTGAATTGATGGACGGTGGTATATCAATACAAGGCAATATTATTCAGTGATTTAAAAACCTTGAGATATCAAACCACCAAAACACATGGTTGAACTTTAGGTGCATATTGATAAGTAAAAGAAGGCAGCCTAAAAAGCTATATGCTATATAATTCCATTAAATGACATACAATAAAAAGCATAACTACGGGGACAGTAAAAAGGTAAGTAACTGCCAGGGGCTCAGGGGGAGGGGAACAGAGGCAAACAGGTAAAACACAGGGGATTTTTAGGACAATGAAATCATTCTGTAGGATTCTGCAATGGTGGATACATGCATTTGTAAAGATACATAGATTTGACTGCAAAAAGAGCAAACTCCAATGTATGTAGATTTAAAAAATCAAGTCAAATCATTTAGGAATTTAAGGGATCCAGGGAGGGAATGCAGACTGTGACAACTATATTGAATGATACCGTTATTATAAATACAGCTGATCCTGGAAGGACATGGATTCGAGCTGGGTGTTCGAACTGTGTGCATTTTTATCAGTAAACATAGTACACCCTTCATCCCTGCAGTTCCTACATCTACAGCCAAAGTGGAAGGAAAGTACAGTTCTCGGGGGAGGCGAAGCTACCTATGCTGAGGGCCAGGCTTCTCACAGCCATGGGTCCTGCACGGCTGACTGCTGAACTTGAATCTGAGTGGATTCGGGTCATCCACGGGCACCGAGGGATGGCACTGGAAACAATCTCAGAGGGCTGGGAGGAAACTCTGCTGACTTGAGTCATTCTAGAAGTGGACGGTGTCTGTCGATGTTAAGGCAGAAGGAGTTGTGCGTACACCCTGTCCTCCCGTGGCCAGCACTGCCCTCAGAGCAGCAGAGGTTAACATTTCCGACACTGCTGTCTGTGTGTGCTGGAATTTAACAATGACGTCAAGGCATGATGGGCAGTGAGAGCTGTGTTGCTCATTGTTGGAGCAGAAATTTCCAGAAAACAAGTGAGGAAGCTGGAACAAACCATGTGGCAATGGATTCAAGCTGGAGACATCAGTATGAACTCTGGTGTAGATTACTGCAGAGCGTGTGGTTACATATAGAAATATTGATAGACATTCACATGCAGAAGGGCTGGTATACACGTATACACCATATTGGCTTGTTCTGTCAGCTGAGAGGGCCAGAAGCAATAATACCACAGTAACGCACCCACACTGCACCCACATCTTGGTTCTAATGCCATTCTCCAGTGGAAGGACCCAGTGCTCCTTGGAAAAAT
The DNA here is from genome assembly GCA_963573935.1 of Arctocebus calabarensis. NCBI lineage: Eukaryota > Metazoa > Chordata > Mammalia > Primates > Lorisidae > Arctocebus > Arctocebus calabarensis. The sequence goes on along the minus strand of CAUYON010111748.1, from coordinate 589 downwards.
GGCTGATTCTAGGACTGGGGCAGGAGATACGCAGGATGAGCCTGGAGCATCTTTTGGTGCCAAAAAGAAGTTCTCAGGAAACAGACACACACATACACACTTTGATGGGCGTATGGCCAAGGCAACAAAGGGACACAGGAGCCGAGGGAAAGAGCTCTCAATGGCCAAAGCTGGAACGATCTGAGCAATAAGATACATAAAGTAGCACTGGATTGTAACAAAGTGCAAAATAGATATTTATGACATAACACTGATAAATAAGTGACTGAGTGAATAAATTAATCGGGGTGAAGAGACAAATCTCCCATATGCAAAAATTCCAAATAATTAATGTCCACCCTCTAGAAGGGGAAGTATAACTCGGCACCCGTAGCACAGTGGTTACGGCACCAGCCACATACACGAAGGTTGGCGGGTTCAAAGTCAGCCCAGGCCAGCTAAACAACAATGACAACTGCAACAACAACAAAAAATAGCCAGGCGTTGTGGTGGGCGCCTGTAGTCCCAGCTACTTGGGAGGCTGAGGCTAGAGAATCATTTAAGCCCAAGAGTTGGAGGTTGACTATGAGCTGTGATGTTACAGCACTCT
>CAUYON010111746.1:0-11865 GCA_963573935.1 Arctocebus calabarensis | reverse complement strand
CATAACCTTGCATATCCTAGGTCCACAATTAAAAGGAGCCTTAGTCCCTAGTAATCCTGTCAGTTTGGGGCCCTCTAAGTTATCGAACGTAAAGCACTTGTGGTTCCTTGCCCACCACTACCACCAGATACTCAAATGCTCAGTACCTGGAAGAGAGAAGTCACTGTGAACAGGTGACTTGTGTATCATTTAGGTTCCTTATGCTATACCCACCTATGTAAAAAAATCATCTTCACAACCAGGTGTTTTAATATGCTCAAAGCTTGAGCCCAGACCTGTCACACAGGACCTAAATAAGCAGTTCACTTGCATGGCAGTATTTGTAAATAGGCGATGACTCCTTCAGCCCCAGACCTTTCTGTCCAATATAATGAGCGCTCCGCCATCCTAGTCTTTGACTGAACCTCTGTCTCTCACTGACCACTGAAGGACGGCAGCTTGGGACTCAGGGAGGGCGGAGGAATGTGTGGGTGTACGTGCCGGTCACTCACTGCGCAGAGGCTACAACACCCCCGACACCACCTCCCCGACCGGCATTTCATTCTTTGTGTGTGCAGTGACAAAACCAAGCTTTTGGGCACCTGGGACCGGTTTCGTGTTAGACCCCGGAGGGGGTGGGGGAGGCAGAGCGCAGAGACGGTGTGTGGAGCTGCTGTAAATACAGACGGAGCCCCTTCCCTTGCTCGTCCGCCCCGCGGCCCGGTGCTTGAGATTCAGGGACCACAACTTCCCCGAGGCCTAGAGCGGGGTGAGCGAGGGGAGCTCTGCGGCCCAGCTCCCAACAGGCCACGGACCGGGACCAAGACGTCTGGAAAACTGCCCGCCCGCCACAGCCACAGCAGCCGCCGCCTGTCGTTCGCGGTTAAAAGGGCCGCCCGCAGAGAGGACAGGCGGCCCCAGTTATACGCGAGCCTGTGCTCTGTCGCTGCAGCCTGACCGGGTAATTGTAGTTTTAAAAAAACTAATGTGACAAGTCAACTTTTGTTAGGTTTCTTTTTTTAATTATTGACCCAAAGAAGCATGCCATACTCCTAACACTTTGTCAACCTCAAGAGTAATAGGCAAATACAAATTTTGGTTTAGAGAAGAGGAAGGGAAATAAAATTATAAAGTATGAACTACTCAAGACAGGCCTGCATAGTGCTGAAATGGGAGAACATCAAACATCCTGAGGGTACAAGGTACTTTTCAAGGTAAGTCATTTGGGGAGAAGGTGATAAAAAGGAGATAGCAAAATTCCAAACAAAAAACTCACTTATTCTGATTTTTTTCTGTAGATTGGCTCTATATCCAGAAAGTGGACCAGAAAACTTCTTTTATTATCCACTTTAGGTATATAGCCCTCTGCGTGCAGAACATAGCTCCTAGCTCAGAAATTGGAATAGTATTTAATTACTATTCCTTGGATGACAGATGAAATCAGGCTGGTAATACAAGTTTTCTAGATCAGTAATATTAGACATTAAGAAAGATTTTATAGACTGATTTGGAAATCTAATCATGAGACATAACACTGTTTATGGAAATATGTGCTCCAAGGCCCAAACAATAAAAATTTGGGAACATTGTTCATTTATATAAATGAAGGGCTTCCAAGGGGCCCAAATCTGGGTTTATCAAAAAAAGAAAAAAAAAGTTAACAAGGATGCCTCTGTACTTTGCAAACAGATTTGACACAAGAAAGCCTAAACTAGCAAGTTCCTCTCATTCCGAGTCAATTTATAAAAAATACATATATTATTTTTTCCAAGTCTTGAAAGTACAATGTTGGTATTTTAATAGGGATGGCATTCAATCTACAGATTGCTTTGGGAAGTATAGACATTTTAACAATGTTGATTTTTCCAAGCCATGAGCATTGTATGTTCTTCCATTTGTTAATATCTTCTACTATTTCTTTTCTTAGGGTTTCACAATTTTCTTCATAGAGGTCCCTCACCTCTTTTGTTAGGTATATTCCTAGGTATTTCATTTTCCTTGAAGCTACTGTGAAGGGGATTGTGTTCTTAATTAGCTTCTCATCTTGGCTGTTATTGGCATATACCAAGGCTACTGATTTGTGAACACTGATCTTATATCCTAAGACATTACTGTATTTTTTGATCACTTCCAGGAGTCTTGTGGTTAAGTCTTTGGGGTTCTCTAAGTATAAGATCATATTGTCAGCAAAGAGGCAGAGTTTAACCTCCTCTGCTTCCATTTGGATGGCCTTTATTTCTTTCTCTTGCCTGATTGTATTGGCTAGAACTTCCAGTACTATGTCAAATAGTAGTGGTGATAGAGGACAACCTTGTCTGGTTCCAGTTCTAAGTGGAAAAGCTTTCAGTTTTACTCCATTCGGTAAAATAATAGGGGTGGATTTGTCACAGATGGCTTCAATCAGTTTAAGAAATGTGCCATCTAGTCTTCAGTGTTCTAATTAGAAAGGATGCTGGATTTTATTGAATGCTTTTTCTCCATCTATTGAGAGGATTGTAGGGTCTTTGTTTTTGCTTCTGTAGATACGGTGAATTATGTTCTTAGACTTGTATATGTTAAACCAGTCTTGCATCCCTAGGATGAAACCTACTTGATCATGATGTATGACTTTTTTGATAAGAACCTGTAATCCTATTGGCTAGGACTTTGTTGAGAACTTTTACATCTATTTTCATTAGTGAAATTGGTCTGAAGTTCTCCTTTTTAATTGAGTTTTTTCCTGGTTTGGGTATCAGGGTGATGTTTACCTCATAGAATGTGTTGGGAAAGATTACTTCCTCCTCAATTTTTGGGAATAATTTTTACAGTATGGGAATAAGCTCTACTTTGAAGGTTTGATAGAATTCTGTGTGAAGCCATCTGGACCAAAAAACCCCGTATAGCTAAGGTAGTTCTTAGTAGTAAAAACAAAGCTGGGGGTGTCAGCCTACCAGACTTTGGGCTGTACTACAAGGCCATAGTGATCAAAACAGCATGGTATTGGCACAAATATAGAGACACTGACACCTGGAACTAAATAGAAAACCATGAGATGAAACTACTATTTTACAGCCACCTAATAAACCAAACAAGAACACACAGTGGGGGAAAGAATCCCTATTCAATTAATGGTGCTGGGATAACTGGATATCCACGTGTAAAAGACTGAAACTAGACCCGCACGTTTCTACACTCACAAAAAATTGATTCAAGATGGATAAAAGACCTAAATTTAAGACATGAAATGATAAAAATCCTCAAAGAAAGCATGGGGAAAACACTTGACGATACTAGCCTGGGGAAAGACTTTATGAAGACTTCTGTGGCAACTATAACAACCACAAAAATAAACAAATGGGACTTAATTAAACTGAAAAGCTTCTATACAGCTAAGGAGACAACCACCAAAGCAAACAGACAACCTACACGATGGGAAAGGATATTTGTATATTTTGAATCAGACAAAAGCTTGATAACTAGGATCTATAGAGAACTGAAATTAATCAACATGAAAAAAGCCAACAATCCCTTATATCCATGGGCAAGAGAGATGAACAGAACCTTTTCCAAAGAAGACAGATGAATGGCTAACAAACATATGAAAAAATGCTCATTGTCCCTAATTATTAGAGAAATGCAAATCAAAATGACCCTGAGATAACATCTAACCCCAACGAGAATGGCCCACATCACAAAAATCTCAAAACTTCAGATGCTGGCATGGGTGTGGGAAGGGAACACTTTTACACTGCTAGTAGGACTGCAAACTAATACAATCTTTTTCGAAGGAAGTATGGAGAACCCTCAAATAACTCAAATTAGACCTCCCATTTAATTCTGCAATCCCATTACTGGGCATCTACCCAGAAGAAAAAAAAAATCCTTTTATCATAAGGACATTTGCACTAGACTGTTTATCACAGCTCAATTTACAATCGTCGAAATGTGGAAACATCTTGTCTCTCTCTGCCCCTCTCTCCCCCATATCTCTCTCGTCTCCCCCCCCCATTTCCCTCTCTCTCTTCCCTCCTCCTTAATGGATTAACAGGCTGTGGTGAATGTATACTATGGAATACTATTCAGCCATTAAAAAAGATAGAGACTTCGCATCTTTTGTATTAACCTGGATTGAGTTAGGAACACATTAATCTTAGTAAAGCAGCACAAGAATGGAGAAGCAAGAATCTTATGTACTCATTTCTGATATGAGGATAATTAATGACCTAGTACACGGTGAGGGGTGGGGGAAGGGGAGAGCAAACAAAGGGAAGGAAGGATGGGGGAGTCACGGTGTGTGACATATCTTTTGGGGGTGGAACACAATTATAAGAGGGTCTTTACCTAACAAAATGCAATCAATGTAACCTGGTTCTTTGTACCCTCAATGAATCCCCAACAAATGAAAAAGAATACATGTATTTTCTTAAAACACTATGGAAAACAAACACAAATCAAAAAATGTCCTCAAAAAAGTTAAGTCTGAGGCCAGGTGTAGGGGCTCACACCTGTAATCTTAGCACTCTGGGAGGCCAAGGTGGGTGGACTACTTGAGCTCATGGAGACCCTGTTGCTACTAAAAATAGAAAAATTGAGGCAAGAGGATTGCTTGAACCCAAGAGTTGGAGGTTGCTGTGAGCTATAATGATACCATGGTACTCCATTCAAGGTGACAGCTTGAGACTCTGTCTCAAAAAAAAAAAAAAAAAAAAAGAAAGAAAAAGTAAGTTTGGGGCCAGGTACATTGGCTTACACCTGTAATCCTAGCACTCTGGGAGGCTGAGGTGGGTGGATTTCCTGAGCCCATGAATTCGAGACCAGACTGAGCAAGACTAAGACCTCGTCTCTTAAAGGTGGGTGCTGTAGCAGGAGGCTAAAGTCCTAGCTACTTGGGAAACTGAGGTAAGAGGATCACTTGAGCCTAAGAGTCTGAGGTTGCTGTGAGCTATGAAGCCATGGCACTCTACTAAGGGTGACAAAGTGAGACTCTGTCTCAAAAAAAAAAAAGGAAGTCTGATGTACTTTCTTGGTAAGAATTGACTTAAGTTTAAGTGGTAAAACCAAAATTACTTATTATTCTAAATAATATCTAATTAGAGGTAGTAAAACATGCATTTAGAACATTCTAGGGCTTATAAACAAATGTCATGCATCCTTACAATTCAATAAGCAAAGATTCACTCATTTAAAAATCAGACATTGATTTAGGACTTCATTTTTTATACAGCTCTTTTCTCTGCTTACTACTATTATTTTACCTTCGAAACTTAAAAGTAGAAAAAAGAACTTTCACTTTTGGCTGTGGTGGAGTTAACTGACAATGGACTAGTCCTCCTACCTGGATAAAAGAGGTAAGGCAATGAACAACAGGCAATGTAAGACATCCTTAAGACAAGGAGAACTCAGGAAGTGAACTGGAGATAATTTCCCAGACATAATGTAGTACATGGTAGAATCTAAGCAGAGCCTGGATATCCAACTAAGCCCAAGAGGAAGAGATTACAGTTCAATAGCTCATAGCTGGAGTCTATGGGATGGGGCACCAGAGCTAAGAGAGCTATGCAAATGGCAGGAATTGGCGGGTCAGTACAGGTAGGGGTCCCTGTGAATGACTGTACCAGGGCTGTGCTGAAAATGAACAGGATGAAACCACATTAGGTTTATTAGAGAGCAGCTTCTTGAGGGTTGATTTTGGGCAGAACTGGTCAGATAGAGTTAGGATTGGAGACCTAGCAATGTCACAGTGGAGAGACCTCATTACCTGCTTGTTAAAAACCTTGGCTTCTAGCTGAAAAACCATGAACCTCAGAAACCATGTCTTAGGAGGCCTTTGCCCTATAGTAAGGCCTACTCTAGACAAAACTTAAAACCAAATACTGATAAAAGGGACAAAGTTGGGAGACTGAGTTCTGTCAAAGATCCTAGGCAAAGGAATGCTACTGCTGAGGAAGGGGTAGAAGAAAAAGCCATTTGCCCCTGGGAAACTTGCTTGGGCTCAGGACCTGCCAATGTTACAAAGCAAGGGTATATTGCCACCATGGGAAGAGTCTGAGTGCTGAGCAAGCCCCTTCTCTGAGCCCTAAAGTAACAGGAATATCCAGAAGAACTAACAAACTCCCCCTGTCTCCACTGTAAACCTACCACTCATTAAATCTAACTCTGAAAAATAAATGAATTCCATACACTAGAAAAATGAGAATGACTGTTAACTTCTCATTAGAAATAATACAGGCTAGAAGAAAAGGGAACAAAATCTTTAGAGTAGTAAAAGAAAAAAACAAAAACAGAACAAAGGGTGGCACCTGTGGCTCATCGAGTAGGGCGCCAGCCCCATATACTGAAGGTGGCGGGTTCAAACCCAGCCTTGGCTGAACCGCAAAACAGAAAAATAGCCGGGTGTTGTGGCAGGTGCCTGTAGTCCCAGCTACTAGGGAGGCTGAAGCAAGAGAATTGCCTAAGTCCAGGAGCTGGAGGTTGCTGTGAGCTGTGTGACGCCACAGCCCTCTACCTAGGGCGATAAAGTGAGACTCTGTCTCTACAAACAAACAAACAAGCAAACAACAACAACAAAAAACAGAACAAAATCTCAACCTCAGAATGAGGCATACAGTAAAAATGTCATTCAAAAATAAGGATAAAATAAAGATATTTTCAGATAAACAAAGTCTGAGAGAATTTGTCAGTAGACTTGCAATAGAAGAACTGCCAAAGAAAACAGATTGACAGTTCTTAAAATGCTAACACACACTAGCCATGTGACTTAGCAATTCCACTCCTAAAAGAAATGAAAATGTATGTTCATACAAAGCTTCATTACAGTTTTGTTCATAATAGCTTCCAACTAAAAACAACCCAAATGTCTATCAACAGATGAATGGATAAATTGTGGTGAACATAAGTGAACAGTATTTAATAGTGAACACTATTTAATAATAAAAAAGAATAAACCACTGGTTTATGCAACATGGTTAAATCTCAAAAAACATTATGCTGAGTTTTTTCAAAGAATCCAGATACAAAGGAGCAGATTATGAATATTTCCATTTCTATGAGCTGGCAAAACTAATTTACAGCAATAGAAATACAATTAATACTTATGTTGATGATTAGGGCATATAAAATAAGTAGGTTGATTGCAAAGCTGTACAATTTTCTGGGCATAAGATATGTTCTGTATTTGGACTGGAGTAGTTGTTACAGGGTGAATGCATTTTTCAGTCATAGAACAGTATGCATTAAGAGTGTACATTTTATTGTATAAAAAATTAAACTTCAATTAGGTTGATTATTAAAAAGATATCCTCTTCAGAATTATAAAACATTACCTGTATAGATCTGTCTTGTTATCAAACCAGTCTGACAAGACCCGAAAGGTAAAGAGGGGAAAACGCTGATGAAGAACGTGAAAGCCCACATTTTCAAAGGTATAGTTTGTTAGAGCCACCTAAAAATTAAAAAAAGGCAAATACCATTATAACAATATTTAGGTGGTAAATTTAGATCCAAAATATCCCAATATCACTTTAAATTGACATAAAAGCTACTTGTAAAAATGATTTGTGTTGTAACTGAATCTTACTTAATTCCAAACTACATATAACCTAAAGGGACAGAAATGTCCATAACAAATTAATACATCAGACTTGATGAGTTTTAACTTGATCATGTAATACTCATTTTAAGAAATCCCAGACCTAACCACTTCTTTTTATACTCTATGCTACACAAATACTGATAGACAGAAGCATTGTCAAGCAAGTTAATTTTTGTTCTTTCCATACTTACTTTTTGGTTCTCGATGATACATGATGATTAATGAGAATCCATAGATTTGCAGATGAGTTATCTAGTTAAAGACAAGCATTCATCCTCCTCTCAAGAATGACATTTCTTACTAGGACTCAATATGTAGGCATTATAGAACCACTTAATTTCATTTCAAAAGCAAAAGATAAAAATGACAGAAATGTCTCCCTATATTCAAAACAATGTATGTAGGTAAAAGCTATATTAATGGAAAAAGAATACTGAACTAGGGCCTCAATTTTTTTTTTTTTTTTTTTTTTTTGAGACAGAGTCTCACTGTTTCCTAGGCTAGACTGGCTATGGCATCAGACGAGCTCACAGTAATCTCAAACTCCTGGGCTCAACTGATCCTCCTACCTTAGCCTCCCAAGTAGCTGGGATTACAGATGTACCATAACATCTGGCTAATTTTCTCTATTTTTAGTAGAGATGGTGTCTCACTTTTGCTTAGGCTGGTCTTGTGAATGCCTGATCTCAAGCAATCCTCCTAAGAGTGCTAAGATTACAGGTGTGAGCCACAGCTCCTAGACAAATAAGAAAGGTAAAGGTACTAAATTAGTAAAATGTATTTCTAGGTAGATGATCTCTCAGAAATCACTACAAAACAATAGCACCAGAACATAGCATACTTCATAGCATGCATGTACCTATACATACACACATGTGTATGTGCATACCTCTCATAGGTTGTGAAACGGTAGAAGAGGCCTGGGCACAGCGGCTCACATCTGTTATGCTAACATTCTGGGAAGTGCATGGATTGCTTGAGCTCAGGAGTTCAAGACCAGCCTGAGGAAGAGCAAGACTCCATCTCTACTAAAACTAGAAAAAGTAGCCAGGTGTGGTGGTGCAGGACTATAATCCCAGCTGCTTGCGAGGCTGAGAGAAGAGGATTGCTCAAGCCTAAGGGTTTTAGGTTGTTGTGAGTTATGACACCATGGTACTCTACCCAGGGTGACAGAATGAGATTCTCAAAAAAGAAGAAAAGGTAGAAGAGGCAACAGGATGCATTAAAAGGCTGTAAGATTTGATAAAGGATAATAAAATTACTAATAACAGCAGGATGAAAACCTGCATCAAAAGCAGTAAATAGCAGAACATTTCTAAAAGTGGCTGGGAGTTGTGTCTCATGCCTATAATTCTAGCACTCTAGATAGAAGGCTTAGTGGGATACATCGCCTGAGCTTAGGAGTTAGAGACCAGCTTGAGTGAAAGTAAGACCCTGTCTGTAATAAAAATAGAAAAATCTAGCTGGTGGCTGTGGCAGACACCTGTAGTTCCAGCTACTTGAGAGGCTGAGGCACTCCACCCAGGGCACAAAGTGAGACTCTTGTCTCATAAATAAATAAATAAACAAACAAATAAATAATAGTAATGTGGAAAGCAAACCTAAAGGTCTCTCTCAGAATGCAGATAAAGAGGACAAAAAGATGAAAATGGTAAGAGGGAAGATATGGGAAAAAGAGAACAGCAAGTAAAAATACAGATAATTAAGCTCCTAATGGAAAGCCTAATACAAAGGGGATAGAAGCAATAATTACAGATATAATTAGCTGAACCTTAGATTTCTCCTCTGCAATACTAAATTCCAGAGTGAACAGCACCATACCTCCCTAAATTTTAAGACTGCTGTTAGTCCCACATTTTATATCCAATAAGCATTAACAATTATATGGAAAGAAAACAAAGTTACTCCTTGAACTCTTCTTTTTGTAGTTATTTTGTCCCCCCTCTTATTTCAACCGCTCACTCCCATGATTATACCCTAAGGATCTACTGTATTATTACCAATAATCATATTCCTCCATAATCTCATGCCTCTTTCATTCTCTGACCACAATCTCCTGTCCTTCCTTCTTACTCTTTTCAGTGCCTCAACCTCTCTTTGTTCCTTATTTAGTTTAAATTCCATATTCAATCACAATAATTCACTATCTTTGCATATACTCTTCATTTCTTTGCCCCTTTTCTGCTGCTGTTTTTTTTTAAAGTAAAGATACAGCTCTTTGCTTGTGGGCTGTGGTCAAACCTTACTCTCTATTACCGTACATTTTCATGTGTGAGTTTGAACATAGCTGGGAGGTGTCACTTCTGACACCACTTGTCAGGGCCTAGGACTGGCCAGGTCTTGGGACCGACTTAACTAGGTTCCGGAAATGGACCACTAAGTTACCTTCTCTGGTACAGTTTCTCTTAGGTGCCTGAGGGCTATCTACTTCAGAGAGATAGAGATAGGGAGAGGAAGAGGGAGGGGGGAGGCGAGAGGGAGAGGGAGAGAGGAAAGGAGGAGAAGGAAGGGGGAGGAGGAGGGGGATGGGGAAGGGGGGAGGGAGAGAGAGTGTCTTAGAGAGTAAAGCAGTCTTCTTAGAATAGACAGATCTTAGTCTTTAGTGGAGCTTGGTAATCTTTAGCAGAGAGACGCCCTGCGAAAGTTCTGCAGGCAGGAGAGGAGACAGTCAGAGTAAGTGCGTCTGTGATAGAATGGCCATGCTTCTTCACTGCCTTCTCCTCCAGCCTAATATAAGGCTAATTACCTAATATGACAATGAGGTACCACAGGGGTAGAGACTGCCAATTCACCACTGCTCTCATCTCGAGAGCTCTCATGCTTGTTAGGAGAGCTAAATCTCTCTCCATGCCCTTTCCACCAAGGTGTTCCATTATTGAGCTACACAGGTATTTCTTATAATGCTCACTCCTAGCCATAGGCTATATGGGCTGCAACAGTTTATACTATGTTTTCTCAAAATCTTCTAGATAAGTATTCCACTCTCTTCTTTCCTCAAACGCCAAAGCCTCTCCACAACTACCTCTTATCCGTGAGCAGTCATTTTTACTTTACTGAGCAAACTGAAGCAATCATAAGAGAACTTCCCACATCACATATGTCCACTTAACCAACATCCCCACCTATGAATTTTGCTTTCTGCTTGTTAACAACAGAGGAACTAACTATATTTATTTTATCTAAACCCAGCTCCCCACCCCCAACGCACTACAGATGGCACTCAATAAGTATTTGTTGAACTGAATTAAGTCTCTTTCTAGTCCACTTGGCAAATTCCTGAAAGCTGATATCCAGGAAAGTCTCTAAGAATAATTTTCTGGGGAAGAGTCATTTATTCTCATTTAAGTAGTAAACAAATGTCTAATAAGCATTATTAAAATTTAAGAGGCACTGTGTTTATTACTAAGGATTCAAAGTCCAAAGGAAACAGCAGAAATTCTATGTTAAAAGTAAAGTAGAGGAATGAAAACTAGTATCTGTATATAAAAAACAAATTTTAAGAACTAGGTAAATTATCCAACTTCTTCACAGTTGCTCCTCACATCACAAATAAAGATCAGAGATGCGGGTGGTGCCTGTGGCTCAGTGGGTAGGGCGCCAACTCCATATGCTGGAGGTGGCGGGTTCAAACCCAGTCCCAGGCAAAAACCGCAAAAAAAAACAAAAAACAAAAAAAAAAAAAAAAAAAGATTATTTAAAAATGAAAAAAAAAAAAAGATCAGAGATGCTGCATACTTGGCCTATAGTTAGAGAAAATCTTTGGTCCTAAATTTTTCAATGAGGGCTATAAAAGGCTCTAAAATATTTAGAAAAAATATTTATTCTCCAGAATATGTCCTTTCAAGCTAACAATGTTCTGCTGCCTTTTGGAGGATATTCAGGGCTAAAAAATTTGTCCCCTGTGACAATTTTTTTTTTATGTTTGCATTTATATGCTTAATTTATATATTCATCTCAGGCAATACCACACTGTTGTTTGAAATATATAATACACACACCAAAATACACCATAATATCTGTGCCTTCCATATCTTATGCTATATTTCTGGGAATTATTTTGAAATCATTGGGGACTCTCATGCTCTTATACTATTTTAAGAACACACAGGATAAAATTATCTTCAAATATTTTACATTTCTTTTTTTTTTTTTTTAAGTGTTTGGGATTCATTGAGGGTACAAAGAATTAGGTTACACTGATTGCATTTGTTAAGAAATGTCCCTCTTGTAATCGGTGGGATCACACCTATGCTGCATCTTAGAAAGGTACAGGTGAAACTTACTAAATGTAGAATATAAATGTCTTAACACAATAA
>CAUYON010111744.1:0-16344 GCA_963573935.1 Arctocebus calabarensis | reverse complement strand
GGCGGGCTGAAGTCCAGTAGAGCATGGATTGGAGCCACTCAGAGGTCCCAGAGACATCCTTGGCCTAGTGGCTGGTGGGGTCTCAGTGGGGCCCCAAAGTGTCTTACCCAGCGGGCTGCCTGTTCCAGCAAATAGGGAGGGTAGGCGCTGCTCAAGTCCTACCCCCTCAGTTTCAGCAGAGGTCAGGCTTCTGGTGTGTCAGGTAAGGGGGGAAGGATGTCCTGGACTTTGAGAATGGCAGAAAACTTTAATTCAGTTTTTCTGCCTGAAGCTTGGTTTCTTGAAGTTGCAGTTTGCTTCAGAGGAGACCTGTAGTTATTACTTCTCTCTCTCTCTTCTGGGATCCCTGTCTTCAGCTCAATTGGGCAGTTTCTGGAGGTTATCTTTCCTTTTGGACAGGAGCCTCTGTTGGAAGCTGCTTCCAGGCACCCATCCTGCCCCTCCCCAGGATGTTTGTGTTTGTTTCATCAATCCTTTTAAAATTTTCTGAATAGGCAGCCATGATATCTGTGAACAAATACTACTTTATTTCTTCTTGCCCAATCTGTGTATGCTGTATTTCTTTTTCTTATCTTAGTTAGAATTTCCAGAATAATGTTGACAAGCAGTGGTGAGAGGGGCTATTCTTACCTTACACCTAATTCATGTGGAAAAGCTTTGAGTTTCTCACCATTATGTGTTGTCAGCTGCGGGTTTATTGTAGATGTTCTTTTTCAAGGTGATGAAGTTCCTCACTCTTCCTAGTTTTCTGTGTTATCATGAATGGACACTGGATTTTTTCTATATTGACATGATCATGTGATTCTTTTTCTTTAGCCTGTTGACGTGATGGGTTACATTGATTGACTTTTGAATGAACCAACCTTTCATATAGAGGATAAATTCCACATAGTTGTGATGTGTATTTATTTTTATACACTGTTGGATATAATGTTATAATATCTTACTAAGAATTTTTGCATCTATGCTTATAAGAGCTATTGGTTTGTAGTTTTATTTTTTATTTTGTTTTGTTAGTCCTTTTTCTTGACCTCCAATGTCATCTCATTGTTAGAAAACAGGAACTATTTATTTAGAGCTTCTGCTGACATTGATAGTGCCTTATAATTAATTTTAAATAATTTATTTAAAAAGCTTTCAGAGTGACAAAAAACTTTTGCATTTTGTGTTAATTAGCAAAATGCATCCCTTTCTTCAGACAGACATATATCCCATAACAAGGCAAACATTTTGGTTGAGAGGGAGTGGGCTTAACTTCAACAATCTTTCTTCTCCTTAGCTGGCTATTATTATGCAATACACAAATTGCATGACTATTTAAGGCAGGTCTATCTTATGTATTTTGAAACTTGCTTTGTGGTTCACAATGTGGTGAATTTGTGGAAATATTTCTTCTATATGTAAAGACAATGGGTCACATAAAAAATCACAAAATAGATTCTGTAATTTAGACCAAAAATACCAAAAAATGGGAAATAAAGAATTTTATGATTAGGGCAGTGCCTGGGGCTCAAAGGAGTAGGGTGCCGGACCCATATACCAGAGGTGGTGGGTTCAAACCTGGTCCTGGCCAAAAACTGCAAAAAATAAAAATAAAAAAGAATTATATGACTAATTCAGAGAAAAACAGAAATGGAGAAAATTAAGTAAATAATAAAAAAAGATACAACAAAGAATGGTAAAAAATATGTCCCCAAACATCAGGAAAACTCTAACAAAAAGCAATCCAATTATTTAATATTAATATAGAAAAACAGATTCATAGTCATCATTAAAGGAAAAGACTATAATAATTTGATAAATAGAATAATTTACTAGAAATATGTAATAACCCTTTATGTGTGTGGGCCTAAAAACAAGGCTTCAAAAGAAAATAATAGTTACATACTTATTAAAAAAGAAAGAAATCCACAATTAATATGGGAAATTTAACTCACCTATTCAGAAATTGTTAAATAAAACAGACAAAAATATATTAAGAATATAATAGATTTTAAGAGCAATTCATAAGCAAATTATTTTGAGAAATATTTCTATTTTTTCATATAGTCCATCTCTAGCTCTCTAAACTGCATCTCAGTTATAACTTCAGAGCAACTGTCAAATTAATTAGTTATCTAATATATATCATATATATATATATGTACTTGAGTGGGTTTTAAACTTTAAAGATTATATTAATTTATATAAACTGTTTTGTTATTACTCTTACATGACTGCTATTTTTCCATTGTCCTATTCTTTAGGTCCATACCTTTCCCATTGCATTTTTATTTCATTTCAATCATATCTATTTTATTAAATGATTTTGCTATAATATTTGAATGCTTGGATATTAATTCTCTTCATTTTGATTCCCCTTGCAAAATTCTTTCTGTGAATGTTAAATTTGATTTGAGCCACTCTTCATCAATGCAAGAACTTTTTTTTTTCCAGATTAAGATGAGTGTACAAATGATTAGATTCCATTGTTTGTATTCCTAAGGTTAAGTTCAAGTGTATTTAAGCCCTTCATCCAGGGGGTGTGCTGTACACTTCCTTGTTCACATTAGGTGAGAGTTTGCCAATCCCCTTCCTCCTCCCATCCCCTTTAACTCC
This sequence comes from Arctocebus calabarensis, assembly GCA_963573935.1. Classification (NCBI taxonomy): domain Eukaryota; kingdom Metazoa; phylum Chordata; class Mammalia; order Primates; family Lorisidae; genus Arctocebus; species Arctocebus calabarensis. Next base: position 13,746 of record CAUYON010111744.1, on the reverse strand, counting down.
TTTCCTAAACCTTACTTGAACATACTTGTGTTTTTCTATTATGTGGGCCAGTAGTTGTTTTTCTATTGGTTTCATATTAGTATTGAATACACTGGATACTTCTCATTCTTGTGATACTTTACTATGAAGAATGTGCTTCAACTCCATCCAGGTGAATATAAACTGTAAAGTCTCCATCTTTTAATGGCTGAATAGTATGGTAATACTATTACCATACTATTCAGCCATTACTACCATTACTGGTAGTAATGGTATCACATTACCAATGTGGTACCATTACTACCACAGTTTATTAATCCATTCATGGGTTGATGGGTACTTGGGTTGCATCCACATCTTGGCAATTGTGAATTGAGCTGTAGGAGATATTCTAGTGCAAGGTTTCTTGTGATAAAATGGTTTTTTTTCCTTTGGGTAGACCCTATGTGGGATCAAGTGGAAGATCTACTTTTAGCTCTTTGAAGATTCTCCATATTTCTTTCTAAAAGGCTATACTAGTCTGCAATCCCACCACAAGTGTATAGGTCTTCCCTTCTCTCTGAATTCATGCCAGCATCTGCAGCTTTGGGATTTTGTGCTGTGGGCTACTCTCACTGAGGTTAGGGAAATATCTCAGGGTGATTTTGATTGGCATTTTTTGATGATTAGGGATGATGTGCATGATAGCATTTAACTTGTTTCTTTTCAGGATCTGACTTCTTAGGCAGTCTATGTTCACCTAGTTTTCAAATGCCTTAGCTCTCTGTCCAGACTGTGGTGAAATCTCCCATGCATCTTGGAAGCATGGTGCTCCTCCTTTCCACTTCCTCCTGAACTCAAAAGCATTTTTATTGTTTTCTGTTTTTCCATATATCCCCCTCTTTTGTATAACCATTACCAAATGCCCCTTAGCCATATATCTAGGAACTTCCTAGTTACACCAAACCATAATTTTTGGAAACAACAAAGAAGAGAATAGTTTTATTCTTTGCCATGTGAAATATATAATTCATTTCCCAAATAGGTTAGGCATTTGATAGGAGGTCATCAATATGAACTTAATTAAATTAAATTAAGCTTAATTTAATAACTCCAGTATTATTGGATTAAGTTTACAAATACCTTCCTCATCCCTGGAGTTTTTTTCCAAATTCAATATTTGCTGCTGAGGGAAATGTAACTACCCAAATATTCCCAAGTAAAACCATTTTATTAAAGTTCTCATTCTTCTGAGGTAGTGCAATTCTAAAGAAATATGTTGAGCACTTATTTTCACTGGAGACCTTACCTAACTCCAATGTATCTTCTGATTTGATTTTAACACTTTCTTCCTAATTATAACTTAGATATAAGTCTTTTAAACTCACACAATAACAATTTCTAATGGATTTTTAATATCCAACAAGCAATTCTGCTTTACCTTTATGTAGGTTTTGTTATGTCTGTGATTTTATCCTAACAATTAAATTGTTAACCAAAATTGAGCTGAATCTACAGTGTGGCCATAAAGTCCATGTGTGATTTCAAATTGCACACTATTTTAATTTGCACACAAACTTTATGGCCTCCCTGTACTAAAGCTCAAATTCACAAACCTTTAATGCCTTTTCAGTATTAGTGCTTCAAACTACTGGTAAATCAGCTAGGAAATTCAAATATCTTCTCTTAAACCTGGAATTCAAATTAATTAAAACAAAATAAAGAGTATAATGCCTGTAAAAGTATTAACTCATAGTTAAATCAACACAAGGGACACATTGGAGTATTTCACAAGATTTCCTTTTCTATTACAAATGTATTTTAAATACAGATCCAAATAGAAAATTTTTTACTATTTCTCTTATCAAATTGGCTTTCTTTCTGTAATATCTTAAAAGGTAGGAATGTCAAAAAGTAGCATACCAGAGCCCATGTTAAGCCTCAGGGTCACCTGTGAGCCCAGAGGCTAGAGATTACAGAAATTTTCTTTCTTCTTTCTTTTCTATCTTTCTTGCCTTCCTCACTCACTTATCCTCCCTCTCCTCTTCATCCATCTCATCCCTCTCATTTCTCTTCCCTATTTTGCTCCTCTTCCTCCTCCTTCTCTCTCTTTTAAGGCTCCAAAGCCTCAATTTGATTAACCTACATAAATGGACCCAACTCAGCCATCTCTGGATGAGAAACTGTCAATGCACTTACTCTGGGAGGTTTGGAAAGAGGAAGCACAAGTGGGTGGTGTGTTCACCAAGAAACTGAGGTGATGCAAGAATTCATACTATGGGTTGGAACTTAGTCACTTGTTCTCATTCTCTATTGTTGATGATGATTAGATGATTGGTATTTTTGTAAAAAGAAAATCACCTATATCAGCTTTTCTGTCTTTGGCTTTGCCCCTTATTAGTCATTTCCATAATGACTGAAAAGCAACAACAAGTCAACATCACATTTTAATTGGGTGAAGTTTTTTATTAAAAAAGTGACTGCTTCTTCACCAACTGGTTCTTGATGCTAACAATGTTAACCTCTCTTGTGTCACATCTTTGCTCTTGATTATTTGTGACTACAGTAGAGAAAGATTTTCTATTCCTCATTGAGTTGTTCTTTCTTTCTTTCTTTTTTTTTTTTGCTTTTTGGTTGTTTTTGTTTTGTTTTGTTTTTGAGAGAGAATCTCACTCTGTCACTTTTGCTAGAGTGCTGTGGCATCATAGCTCAGAGTAACCTCAAACTCTTGGGCACAAATGATCCTCCTCAGTAGCTAGGAATATAGGCACTTGCCACAATGCATAGCTATTTTTATGGAGACAGGGTCTTGCTTTGCAGGGGCTGGTCTTGAACTCCTGAGCTCAAGCAATCCATCTACCCTGGCCTCCCAAAGTGCTGGGATTACAGATGTGAGCCACTGCACCTGGACTCATCATTGAATTTTTCTGCCCATTTTCTGTTGGGAATTCTGGCTCTCTTCCCATCCTGCATTACCTGGGGTCATTCATGAAAGTCTAAAACAGATATCAATTCTTGGAGGTCCTAATATTTTATTTTCTTTTGACTTTCTTTTATTTTGTGCTTCTGTAATACAGGAAGTCCTGGGATAACATAATTTATGCCAATGTCATTTCATTATACATTTCATGAAAAATTGATTCCCAATTGGAGCCACTCTCTGTGTGCAGTTTGTGAGTTTTTCTCATGTCTGCATGGGTTTTCTCTGAGTCCTCTGGTTTCTGCTCACATTCTCGCCTGTGTATGTGAGGTGAACTGGCTGGTCTACATAGGGCCAGTCTGAGTCAGTGTGTGCGTGTGGGTGTGTGTGGGGGTGGGTGAGTGCCTGCGATGGGTTGACGTTGTGGCCAGGGCTCCTTTCAGCTTCTGCCCTGACCTGCTGAGAGAGGCTCTAGCCACTCTCGATCCTGAACTGGTGAGAGTAAGTAAATAATTACCTTACTTGCTGATGCTTGCTTTTATTAACTTTCAAAGATATATGTATTGCTTATATTTATGACAATGTGAAGTGTTTTGGTCTTTATGGAAAGTTTGTTGATGTCTTTATGACCAAAATATTCCATAGGAACTTAACTCTTATTTATATCAATTAGCCTATTAAGACTGGTTTCATTATATCATTTCAATTCAAGTTATAGTGTACAAAAGAATGTTAAGTGAGGAATTATCGTAACTTTTCTCCCCAAATTTCATTCTAAAGGTCAGACTTCATATAAATTTTGGGAGAAGTGAAAGTTTTCCTATCCTTTTCTCTTGCTTACCAGTGACCTTCCATTTTCTGTTTGGGGGTTGGGGTGGCTGCCCCTGTCACCATGCTCAGCTCCTCTATAGGCTCCTATACTCACTCATCTCTCTGAAGATGTTAGCAGATAACAGTGGTATAAGCAAAATAAGAGGTGTGGCCTCTTCAGGCTCAAGTTCTAATGGCCTTCTGCACATCCTAGGGACTATAGTTAATAATAACCATCTCTGTACATTGAATCGCTTGTAGGTGGTCAATGTACAGAGATTCTACTGTATTGGATATTTTAAAATTGCTGAAAGAATAGCCTTTAAATGTTCTCACCAAAAAAATAAATTACAAGTATCGTGAGGTGATGGATATATTACTAAGCCCAATTTAAACATTTCACAATGTGTATGTGTACCCTAACACACACTATACTCCATAAAGACGTATAATTGTCAATTAAAATCAAATTAAGTTAAAAAGAAGTCTCCAATGCTACTCATATTAATAGGGGGCTTCTGATTTCCAAAATCTTTACATACTTAACAGAAAGCAGCCTCTACAGTGAAATGATAGACATTGGGTTTATACTTCAGAAGGTTACTGACATAATGGCTGCCTACTTCATTTATAAGTAACTGTTCTTCTGAGTACATGTGGATTTTCAACCTGTACTACAAGTAAACAAAGCAATTTCCTCTTTCCTCTTTTTATGCAGTATTACACATATATACACATTGCACACATATCAATAGAGTGAAGAATATAATATGGAAATTGCTAGTAGCTAAGAATGCAAAAACAAATATAGATTTTTATTTGGATTTGGCTTCCTGATACAGAATATTTCCATCATTCAGCTGAAAAATTAAGTATACTCATACCTAGTAGACTTGTCCTCATGAACCTTTCGTCAAAATAAATATTCTACCTTGACTAATGAAATAAAGGTATTTACAATTATTGGTCATCACATCATCACTATTTGAGTATATTTTACAATCATTAATTTCCTGGTAGCTATTAAAATCCTGTGTTACTTTTGGAGATGCCCTAATATCTTTAATAGGAATTATTTGGCGAGCTTAGCAGGAATTTCATCTAAAAAGAGATCCATCTGGTAGATATATCAAATTAATAGTATTTGAACATTGAGTTCCACTTTCCAAAAACTGATTAGGCATAACTATATAAAATTTCCTAATGAATATTGATGCATTTTTATTACATCAAAGATTGCCTTTCTTGCACCTGAGTCAATTGAAATAAGTAAAACTTTTAAAGACTTGATAATAACTTGGTAAAATACAATAGATAATCACTAAGTGGAAAAAATTGAAGTTAACTTCACACTTATTTAAGTGTCTGGATCATTATTTGGTACATCTTGATCCAATCTTCTAAAATGTTAGGGGATTTGATTATTCCATCACATGTTAAAATCAGATACTTATGAATACAGTACAGCAATTTCTAGTAGTCAGAAGGGAGTATAGGACTTATTTTGGATTTGACTTTTTGAAACACTTCAAAATAGCATGATGTAATCATCTGCATGAATATTAAAAAATTCATCAGTGTTACATTATCTGAAGGAAAATTTATTTCTTCCTGGGAATTTGACATATTATGGGCAGTGCTGTTCTATAGTGTGAAGTTCCCTAGGTAAAGTTTTTAGGCATGGAATCTATGGATTCTGTGAAAGACTTGCAAATTCAATTGAAATTTGTATTCACCACAGATGCCTTAAAAATATTCCCTAACTCTATATTTGTTCTTGTAGAGGACTTAAAAAGATAATACCCTAAAAAAAGAAGTTGACTTAGGCTTAAAATGGGCTCTTGAAACAAGGATGTTTTGTTCTCAAAATGCAGATGTGTGCACATGCAGACACACACACACATGCACATGCACAAGCACACTTCTTCCAGCTCTCCAACATAGCAATAAAGGGTTGAAAATACCATGGAGACTAGGAATCCATGTCCAGGTAGTACTGCCTGGATATCAGGTTTTAAGACAAGAGAATGACAACCATGGGACCAATCTCTAAAGACATGTGCAAGTCTGTTACCATGGTGGTAAGTTTGTCATATAGTCCATGCTTCATCTTAAATTACTGTCCTTCATTGTCAAATTTTGTGATTCCTACTTCTTTTGATGTAAAATGTTTTTCTTCTTTGAAATGATAGCCATAGAAAATGATAATTTTTTTTTATGTTTTTACTTGCTAAAATATAAAGTTGGCAACCTTAATTGGCTTTTAAATTTGCTTTTGGAATGTTACCAGCTGGTAAAACCCAAGAGTCTGGAAATCACTGACCAGTATGGAACACATATGCTCCCTTCATTCTGATTTTATAAACCATTTCACAGAAATTTAATTTTATGATATTGTTCTGACCATTCATAGGTTGATGAAAGAAGACTCCTTCCATCAATGTCACCTCCCATCATTTTGTTTAAAATTAAATCACTTGGATTGGCTCCTGTAGCTCAGTGGGTAGGGCACCGTACACTGGAGCTGGTGGGTTAGAATCCAACCCAGGCCTGCCAAACAACAATGAGAACTAGAACAAACAAATAGCCAGGCATTGTGGTGGGTGCCTGTAGTCTCAATTACTTGGGAGGCTGAGGCAAGAGAATCGCTTAAGCTCAGGAGTTTGAGGTTGCTGTGAGCTATGACGTCATGGAACTCTACCGAGGGTGACATAGACTCTGTCTCAAAAAAATAAAAAATAAAATTAAATCACTGACAAATAATCAAGATAGATTGTAAATATAGGATAGTTATACCTTATTTCATGGAGAATGTAAATAGCTGAAATGCTGCTAAGATATTGACTTTTTTACCTTTATGCCATATTATAAAAATAAGAATGTGATTGTCATTGAAATAAAAATATCACATTTTTCAATAAACTTTTAGTAATCTAGTAAAATGATTATGAAATGGTAACTGTTTTGGTTATAGTTTTGAAAAAGTACCAATAAAATTTTTAAATGTGAACAGATGAAGTTCCAAAAACCAATGACAGCTTACCTGAAGAGGATGTAGTGCAGCAAAAGCATTTCTATGAAGCTCTCCAGAAGAGCAAAAACCCTGCCACCTTTACTACTTAAGTCAACCTTACAAGTGAAGATCCAGATTTGTATTAGGAGAGAAAATCCTGAAACATTGCAGGGATAATAATTCAAAATGTCACTGTAAATGACAAAATAGGAATGCACACAGTGGCATGTGAACAGTGTGGATTACATAATTGAAAATGCTTTCAAAATGTACATAAAATTAGTCTCTTGATTTAGTACAGGCACACCTCAGAAATGTTGCATATCTGGGTCTAGTGCACTACAATAAAGCCAATATTGCAAGAAAGGAGTCACATAATTTTTTAAATTTCCTAGTGCACATAAAAGTTATGTTTATACTGCACTGTACTCTATTAAATGTGCAAAACATTATGTCTAAAAGAGCCATGTACATACTTTAATTTTTTTCTGATAATTGCTTACAACTGTCTGAATCCTTGGTGAATCATCTTTTTGCTGGTGGAGAGTCTTGCCTCAATGTTGATGGCTGTTCACTAATCAGGGTGGTGGTTGCTACAGATTGTGGTATCTGCCGCAATTTCTTAAAACAACAACAATAAAGTTTGCTGCATTAATGGACTTTTATTTTATGAATTCAAGATTTCTCTGTAGCATACTTCCTATTTGATAGCATTTTACCCACAGTATATCTTCTTTCAAAATTAAGGTCAATCTTTTCAAACCCTGCCACTGCTTTATCAAATAAGTTCACGTGCTATTCTAAATTTTTTGGTGTTATTTCAACAATGTGTACAGCATCTTCACCAGGAATAGGTTCCATCTCAAGAAACTACTTTCTTTGCCCATCGTAAGAAACCAGTCCTCATCTGTTCAGATTCTATTATGAGATTGCACCAGTTCAGGCAAATCTTCAAGCTTCATATCTCATTGGGGTTCTCTTGCTACTTCCACTAGACCTGCAATGACTTCCTCCACTAAAGTCTTGAGCTCCTTGAAGTCAACCACCAGGGCTGGAATCAACTTCTGTCAAATTCCTGTTGGTGTTGAGATTTTGGCTTCCTCCCATAAACTAGGAATGTTCTTAATGGAAACTGAAATAGTGGATCCTTTCCAGAAGGCTTTCAATTTACTTTGCCAAGATCCATCAGAGGAATCACTGGCTATAGAAACAATAGCCATACTAAATGCATTTCTTAAATAATAAGACTTGAAAGTTGAAATTACTCACTGCAGAATTGTGTTACCAAGTACAAAAATGACATTAATCTTATACATATTCATCAGAGCTCTTGAATGACTAAGTGTATGCACAATGAAGAGTAATATCTTGAAAATAATATTTTTCTGAGCAATAAGTCTCAAAAGTGTATTTAAAATATTCAAAAAGCTATGCTATAATAGGTATATTGTCATCAGGATTTGTTCTTCTATTTCTAGAGCATAACCAGAGCAGATTTAGCAATTCTTAAGGGACCCAGAATTTCAGATTGCTAAGTGAGCATTAGCTTCAACTTAAAGTTATTAGCTGAGTTAGCCTCCACCAAGAAAATCACCCCGTCTTTTGAAGCTTCCAAGGCCAGGCATTAACTTCTTTTTCTAGCAATGAAAGTTCTAGGTGGCACCTTATACCAGCACAAGACTAGTTCATTTACATTGAAAATATTTTGTAGTGTAGCCACTTTCATCAATTATCTTAGCTAGATCTGCATAATTGGCTGCAGGTTATATATCAGCATCTGCCACTTTACCTTGTACTTTTATGTTATGGAGATGGCTTCTTTCCATCATCTTCATAAGCCAACTTCTGTTACCTTCCAATTTTTCTTTTGAAGCTTTCTCACTTCTTTCAGCCTTCATAGAGCTGAAGAGAATTAGAACTTTCTTATGAAATAATGAATTAGGATATGGCTTAAGGAAATGTTGTGTTTGGTTGTTCTTCCATCCAGACCACTGAAACTGTATCTGTATCAGCAATAAAGCTGATTTGCTTTCTTATCTTTTGTGTGTTCACTGGAGGAGCACTTTTAATTTCCTTCAATAATTGTTATGTTTTATTCATAAGTTGGCTAACTATTCAGTACAAGAGGCCCAGATTTCAGCATATCTTGGCTTTTGACATGTCTTTCTCATTAAGTTGAATTATTTCAAGATTTTGCTTTAAAGTGAGTGATGTATAACTTTCCCTTTCACTGGAAAATTTAGAACACATTGTAGGGTTATTAACTGGCTTAATTTTAATATTTTTGTGTCTCAGTAAATTGGGAGGTCTGAGGAGAGGAAGAGAAATGAAGGAACAACTTATTTGTAAAGCAATCAGAACTCACATAACATTTACTGATTATTAAATCTTATCTTATATGGATGAGTTTGTGACATCCCCAAATAATCACAATAGTACCATTAAAGTTCTCAAGTCATAGATTGCCATGTCAGATATAATAACAATAATAATGACTGGGGAGGAGCCAAGATGGTGGTCTGTAGCCAGCTTTCTTCCCACTCAGAAGGAGAGTTAAAGAACAGAAATTTAGCAAGAAAGCCAATGGTTTGGATCTGAACCATAAGAGAAGGTCAAAGAATGCACATCAACCCTGCTAGGGAGACCTGCGACTCCAAGGACACAAACAAAAGGTGCAGAGCACATTGCCAAGAGGACAGGAGTCCCCTACCCTATGAGAATGGCTTGCCATATACTCCATACCTCTATACATTCAAGCGAGCAGAGTGCAAATGTCCTCCCACTGTAGCCCATGGGACAGACCCTCTAAAAATTGGACCTCCTTCCCCTACTAGGGTGCCATGGCACTCTCCTGCCAGGCATAAACATATAAAACTGTATATATTCTCTACCTGCAAGTTTGAACTCCCAGCATTCCCCTCCACTCTCACTCTGAGGTCTGGAGGCCTGTCCCCCACAGAGTCCAGATTCTTGGACATTTTCTTGAGGGTTGTGGATGGGGCATAGACTGTTGCTGATCTGTGCTGATTTTCTGGCTGTGAGTGGTGAAAGGAAAGTGAGCTCAGGAGGAGGCCGAGGTCTAGAGGCAGTCACCTGAGGCATGGACCTGCAGCCACAGCTGTGGGAACAATGGCAGTGAAGCTCGCACCACTGGGGATGTTTTGAAGAGACACTCCCAATCTCTCTGAGTGGCCACCAGCAGAGCAGCAACTGAGGTGCAAGACTGGGAGTGAAGGGTATGCCTGAGGTGGTACCTGCCAGGGCGAAGCGCAGGGCCAATTCCCAGGGCAGAGACTGCTTTACTCAGCTTCAGATGCACCTGGCCCGCAGAGTATGAAAGCTGAGACAAAGGGCTGGAATTCACAGACTTAGTCAGACCCATTTGCAGCCCAACGTCTGATCCACAGGGGAAAGAAACAAATTCTGCGAACTTGTTCTGTTCTATCAGCAACATCAATCAGGGACAGGGCTGGAACTGAGTGAATTGCCACAGCCCCTATCAAGTACCTAGGTTGTCAGGCCTCACTTCCCTCTGACAAACAGTGATGGAGAGTGTCAGACTGCCTGAAGAGCCACAAACCTTGTGACCCAGGCAGGTGCAAAAATCTGGAGCATCTGCTCATTGGAGGAAACTAGATCACAGCCCAGTGGGGTTACCAGTGACTGGGTGTGACAAGGGGCAAGGTGGGGAAGCAGGCATGAACCTCCCCAGACTAATCTACTTTCTGGGGGGCCCTCCTGAGCTCACAGAGCACTGGAGCAAGTTATACTAAACCTTCCAGCAGACCCCTAATATCTAGTTTCCAGAGACTTTCCAACTCTTCCATTTGATGCCAGTGCTGGCTAGGACCATTGATTGGGAACACTTCAATTGGGCCAATCACCCAAGGACTTTCCAAAGTTGTACCCTGGGTGAGTGGTAGTGGAAAAGTTTTATTTTCCTTTTCCAATTGTTGCCTGTGGGAGGTGTGGTGAATTAACTGTTGGTATTTCTCCACAGCTCAGACTTCAATCCAGAGTAATTGATTCTCTAGGGTAAGAGAAAATAAGACAGAGCCACTTAACTCCACCACACCAAGAAGGTCCCCAGTTTTTCAAGCAATAGCACTGTACGGGTCCTTGGCAAAACTCTAGGGGAAAAGGTACAGACACAAGTCCCAGCTTTCAGGCAAAGGACTGGTCAATCACTACTCCTAGAACCCCCAGCCCAACTTGTCCTTATCTACTCATTCAGTCAAATGGTGTAAAATAATCATGGGGTGGAATCAGTGAAAAAACTCTGGAAACATGAACAACCAGAGTAGATCAACCCCTGCAAGGAACAATTTGGTGGGCACAAATGATGAGCCTATGCATAAAAAGATGGCTGAGATGTTTGAAATTAAATTCAGAATTTGGATTACAAACAAGATTAATGAAATAGGGGAAAATTTGGATTTAGAAATTCAGGGTGCATTTAAAAAATTATCTCAAGAAGTCAAGGAATTCAAAGACCAAATGACCAATGATTTTTACACCTTGAGACAAGAAGTCGCAGCCCTCAATGATCTGAGAAACACAATAGAATCCCTTAGCAACAGAATGGAGCAAATAGAAGAAAGGATTTCTGACATTTGAATGCTCCCAAACCTACAAAGAGGAAAAGAAATGGAAGGCAAAAACAGATCATTCTCTCAAACAGCTGTGGGATAACTCAAAGAAAACCAATATTCACCTTATAGGGATACCTGAAAATGACCATGTGGCATCACAAGGCACAGAGTCTCTTCTTTAAGAGATTATGAAGAAGAATTTTCCAGACATGCCAAAAGATTCTGAAATTCAGATAGCAGACATTTTCAGAACCCCAGCATGACTCAACCCGAATAAAACATCCCCGAGGCACATCATAATTAAGTTCACTAAAGTTAACATGAAAGAGAAAATTCTGAAAGCAACCAGACACAAGAAATCCATTACCTACAAGGGGAAGAATACGAGAATAACTGCAGATCTCTCTGATCAAACATCTCAAACTAGAAGAGAATGGTCATCTAATATTAATCTCCTAAAACAAAATAACTTTCCTAAACAACATATTGACAAGTTGAATTATAAAATTAATATTTAAGTAATATACTTTAGTCAAAATTGTTGTTTAGGATATTGCATCCTCATCTATAAGTGAAACATGTTTGTAATTTCTCTTTATAACAATATATTTTCTCCAATTGCAATATCAGTGTATCCAGATCAAGTAGAATGATATTGAAATATTTCTTTTTTTATTGTTTATAAGATTTCTGGAATTGCTTGTTTTGTAAAATCATTGTGGTCTATGAGTTTATGACAGTTTGAACTCTGTTATTTAATTCAATTCATTGCTTAATTACTGCTTTCCTATGAATGATTATACTGTGGTCAATATGTTAGCATAGCAGTATTCCCAGATAGTTTTTTGTTTGTTGGGAGGTTGGGCTTTGGGGAGGGCAGAGTTAATACTTTGCATGAGATATACTATCTTATAACAGTGAAATTGCTTTCTCTCTTGTCTTGTGATTTTTTTAGGGTGAAATTTAAGTTTTTGTGTGAGTAGTACTATTATACCTATCTTGAGTGTCTTGCCTTTGTTTAATTCTTAATAAACTGTTCACTTGTTAAAAAAAAAAATAGGGGAATGAACAGCTGGAATCCTGGAGAATTGATTTCGGTTCCTTTCTAAGCCTAGAGCACAGTGGTTAAAGATGGGAGGAAGGGGGACAGGCCTGGTAGAGATTTGTGTTTAGCTAGAATGCAACTACCTCGTGGTAGCAAGATCTTGGAAGGAAAAAAAGTGCCTGAAAGTGAGTGTGGATTAGAAAATGAATGCCACAACCTTGAAAACATTGGCAGAAGACAAGTCGTCACTGTCTGAGTGGAGATCAGTTAGGTGAACCTCTGTTTGTAGAGCCTAGTAAAGACTGGGTGCCAGGGAAGGGTGATGACGTCCCTGAAACAAAACTGCTTTGTAGAAAGACCACATCTGAGTCTAAGACAAGGATCAAAATGTTTGTAGGAGAGCACTTGTTCAAACATAACATGTTGCTTTTGAAGCTTCTTAGGGACTGCGCCACCCAGGCTTTTCTTTCTTCCTTTCTTTTTTTTTTTTTTTTTTTTTGAGCTCTGGCTGTGTGACTCTGAGCCAAGAGAAGTATAATCCTAGGACCAAATCATGGGGCGCCCACTACAGTACAGGACAACAGCATCAATCAGATGGAAAGTCTCCACTTTCTTCCCTTTGTATTGAGAAGGAACCTGTACCCTTTAGTTTAAAATATGAAGCCTCAATTCCTTGGTCCATCAAGGGCAAGAAGACCTCAAAAAGGGAGGTTGAAATGTCTAAAAGTAAGGGACTAGGGACTTGAACAATTCATTCAAAGAAAAACAGATAAAGCCTCTGGGTTTCTGAAACAGGTAGCACCATTTATATATTAGAGAAACTTGAGAAGTTTTAGCTGAAGAGGAGAGTAGAATGTTATGGTAGCTTATGTTTCTTCAAGTGGATATTATTAGTATCATTTTGTGTGGTTCTGGAGAGTAAGATAATAAAAAAACTGTAAGCTGCATGAATGGAGAACATTCACTACTAACTCCCAGCTCATGAATGGTGCTCAGTGTATTTCCCGTAAAAGACTGAATGCGTGTATGATAAATGAAACCAACGGGGAAACTCACAAGGAAACAGATTTTTGACTTATCTTTGGACAATTAAAAAATTAAATAGACTAGCCCTGAAAAGCAGTGAAATTCTTTATCACTAGGAATGAAACAGGAGCTAAAGAACCATTTTTCAGGGACATAAGAGAGAGGAATTTATTCATTAGCTAAAGGTTAGGTTACATCACCCCTGAGATCTCCTAAACTCAAGATGTTCTAGTTCTGTAACTTTTTTTTTTTGTAGAGACAGAGTCTCACTTTATCGCCCTGGGTAGAGTGCCGTGGCGTCACACTGCTCACAGCAACCTCCAGCTCTTGGGCTTCAGCGATTCTCTTGCCTCAGCCTCCCTAGTAGCTGGGACTACAGGCG
>CAUYON010111742.1:0-17530 GCA_963573935.1 Arctocebus calabarensis | reverse complement strand
CTTGCCTCCGCCTCCCAAGTAGCTGGGACTACAGGTGCGTGCCACAACACCTGGCCATTTTTTGGTTGCAGCCGTCATTGTTGTTTGGCGGGCCCAGGCTGGATTCGAACCTGCCAGCTCAGGTGTACGTGGCTGGCGCCTTAGCCCGTTGAGCCACAGGTGCCGAGCCTGAACATGGTTTTTTACATGCCTGTTATCCGTTACACAAAATTTAATGGGTGGGAGCTCAGCTTTCTCATAAAATTCTGGCTAACAATACATATGGAGGAAGAGACTTCCTCTTTAAGTAGTAATGATTAAAGTGAGGTATATAGTTATATTCCCTAAGTGATGAAGTCATATAACTTTCAAAATTGGGCAGAGTTTTCCATGACATAAATGGAAATAAAAGTCTAGTTATAAAGCCACCTAAAACTGCATTATCTGCAGAAACTTTATCTCAACATTTGAATGTTTCATCACTGGTAAGTTTACCTTCAGTATTTCTAATTTTATTTGTGACTTCCTCTTTGATCTACTGGTTATTCAGAGGTGTGTTGTTTAATTTCCAACTATTTGGGGATTTTCCAACCATCTGTTATTGATTTAATTATATTGTAGTTTAATTATATTGTGGCCAGATAACATACTTGTATGATTTCAATTCTTTAAAGTTTGTGGAGCTTTCTTTTTTAATGCCCAGAATGTAGACCATATTGTTTAAATGTTTTACATACTTGAGAAAGAATGTGTCTCCCATTGCTGGTATATTGTTCTATAAACGTCCATTCAGTCAAGTTGATTGATAGGGTTGTCAAGTATTCTGTATCCTTATTGATTTTCTATCTAGTTCTATTATTTAAAATGTTGGAAATAAATGTGGATTTGTTTATTTGTCCTTTCAGTCTCTTGAGTTTCTTTCTTTTCTTTTGAAACAGAGCCTCAAGCTGTCACCCTGGACAGACAAAGTATGGGGGTATCACAGCTCACAGCAACCTCAAATTCCTGGGCTCAAGCGAGTCTCTTGCCCCTGCCTCCTAGTAGCTGGGACTATAGGCGCCCACCACAACGCCCGGCCATTTTTTGGTTGCAGCCATCATTGTTGTTTGGTGGGCCCGGGCTGGATTTGAACCCGCCAGCTCAGGTGTACGTGGCTGGCGCCTTAGCCCGCTGAGCCACAGCCACCGAACCAGTCTCTTGAGTTTCTAACCCCTCTGCTTTTAGGTGCATCCATATTCACAATTGTCATATTTAGTGAATTGATCTTTTTTTTTAATATATTTTTTTATGGGATTTTTCTCGTTTATTGTGTGAAAACCTTTGTGTTCTGCATTTAGTAGGTTTCACCTGTCTCTTCTAAGATGCACCATAAGTGTGATCCCGCCATTTACCCTCTCTCCACAGACCCTCCCCACTCCCCTCCCTTACTCTTTTCCTGGTCTTCTTGTGCTATAATTAGGTTATAGCCTTTATATGAAAGCTATAAATTAGCTTCATAGTAGGGCTATATACATTGGATACTTTTTCTTCCATTCTTGAGATACTTTGCTAAGAAGAATATGTTCCAGCTCCATCCATGTAAATATGAAAGAGGTAAGGTCACCATCTTTCTTTAAGGCTGCATAATACTCCATGGTATACATGTACCACAATTTACATAGTAAACAATTTTGAACAAATCATCAATAATCAGCTGACATTCTTTGCCTAAATATATTCTTCTAATAATAGAATTTCTAAAGGAATATAAAAATAAGACTGTTATCAAGTCAGTTAATTCAACTGTACCAAAAACAAGCACCATAGCAGCAAATGTTCTATCTGCTTTCCACCCTCATCTCCAGCAGAACTGGCATATGGTTAAGTGTTGAACATCTACCTGAGTATAGCAGGACATTTTACATTCGGCTTTTCCAACTTTGGGGAACAACCATATGCTATTTAGTTGATGAAAATTAAAACTCATAAACAAACCCCCCAGTACAGCCTCACAAACTCTGTGCTTACTAAATAAAATACAAGAGACAAGAATACAATATTTGTACTGAAGATAAAGCAGCTTTAACATAAATTGCAATACTTTAGAAATGTTTTCCAGAAACTACATGATCACTTGCACTTTACCTTTGCTAATAAGAAACTGCACAGTGCACAAATGACCAGCTCTTGCAGCTTTCATCAAAGGTGTCCTTCCACCTTCAGATTCATGCTCCTATTAAAGAAACATACAAACAAAAAAATCCATCAGTGCCAACTGATTACCTATTTTAAACACTTAGTACTAATGATATGAGAAATAATGAGGATTTTGTTTTTAATTTTTAATTTTTTTTTTATTGGTTGAGATACTAGGGAGTGAACCCAGGGCCTTGTACAAGCCAAAATGTGTATATAAAGAGTCTGGGGACTCGGCTCGGCGCCTGTGGCTCAACGGGCTAAGGCGCCAGCCACGTACACCTGAGCTGGCGGGTTTGAATCCAGCCCAAGCCCGCCAAACAACAATGACGGCTACAACAAAAAAAATGGCTGGGCATTGTGGCGGGCACCTGTAGTCCCAGCTACTTGGGAGGCGGAGGCAGGAGACTCGCTTGAGCCCAGGAATTGGAGGTTGCTGTGAGCTGTGTTGCCATAGCACTCTATCCAGGGTGACAGCTTGAGGCTCTGTCTCAAAAAAAAAAAAAAGTCTGGGAACTCAATATTTACTCAATAGAGGCACTTAGACTACCTACCTCAATCCTTCCAATATCTAAGATTTTCAGTCCACACTAGATGGTATGTTTGTTCTTTATCTCTCTCTCTCTTTTATTGGAGACAGAGTCTCATTCTGTCACCCTGGGTAGAGTGTCAGGACATCATAGCTCACAGTAACCTCCAACTCCTGGGCTCAGGCAATCGTTGCTTCAGCCTCCTGAGTAGCTGGGACTATACGTGCATGCCACAAAGCCCAGCTAGTTTTTCTTTTCTTTTTTTTTTGTAGAAACAAGGCGAGTCTCACTTTATCGCCCTTAGTAGAGTGCCATGGCGTCACACAGCTCACAGAAACCTCCATCTCCTGGGCTTAGGCGATTCTCCTGCCTCAGCCTCCTGAGTAGCTGGGACTACAGGCACCTGCCACAACGCCTGGCTATTTTTTTGTTGCAGTTTGGCTGCTGGCTGGTTCAGGATACGGGGCTGGTGCCCTACCCACTGAGCTACAGGTGCCACCCTGGAACTCCTGAGCTCAAGTGATCCACCCGCCTCAGCCATCCAGAGTACTAGGATTACAGGCATGAGCCACCATGCCTGGCCTTAGATGGTATAACTTTTTAAGGGCAAGTTTTGTATATAAAACAATAACCATTAAAGTTTGGTTCCCAAAGAGAAATAACTGCATTCTAATTCTCAATTTAAAAAGATGTTTAAAAAGCAACCTTAGTCGGCTCAGCGCCTGTGGCTCAGTGGGCTAAAGCGCCAGCCACGTACACCTGAGCTGGTGGGTTTGAATCCCGGGCCCACCTAACAACAATGATGGCTGCAACCAAAAAATGGCCGGCTGTTGTGGCGGGCGCCTGTAGTCCCAGCTACTTGGGAGGCAGAGGCAAGAGACTCGTTTGAGCCCAGGAATTGGAGGTTGCTGTGAGCTGTGATGTCACAGCACTCTACCCAGGGTGACAACTTGAGGCTCTGTCTCAAAAAAAAAAAAGGAACCTTAGTCAAGGGAGGTGATTAGAAGGATCTTGATCCTATATATCAGAAGCCAATAAGCACTCTATCATAAAGGATAGAAACAAATCCCTGAAGAAAAATACTATGGTATTTAAAGAGTAAAGGAAAAAGAAAATAGACCAATGGGTAGATATTTTTTAAGTAGAAATTAAATACCTAAATAGTCAAAGGCAAAAGGTACCGTCTCATGATGGCCTGTATTATTATTCTTTCTAGGAAGCTGGCCAGCAAAAGGAATGAATGATAAAACAGCTTCTAACCATGTCACTAAAAGGAGCTTGCTTGTATGGTGAGTAGCACTATTAGTTGGAAAAACTGTGAAAAATTATATTCATTTATGTATTGTGCCCTCTTTCACTATGTATACAAACAAGAAATTTCTGTTGTACTGGTTCTCTTCTGTTACTAACTTGATAAAGGATAATGATTAAATTAAGGCTTTATTTCAGCTCTATCCTTCTAATTCAATCAGGAAATCCTTTAGCCACCACACAGTCTACTCAAAAATAGATGCTCTGACAATAGAATGCAATTTAGATTACCTATGTAACTACACCTGCTCTATAACTCAGCCAAAACAATAAAATGTAAGAGTGGAGATTGTCAATCCCATAGAAATTTGACAGAAGATAGAAACTCCACTCTAAAAAGTTTTTTAAAATTCTGTATAGTGTGCAGCGCCTCTGGCTCAGTGAGTAGGGCGCTGGCCCCATATACCAAGGGTGGCAAGTTCAAACCCGGTCTTGGCCAAACTGCAACAAAAAAATAGCCGGGCGTTGTGGCAGGTGCCTCCCAGCTACTCAGGAGGCTGAGGAAAGAGAATCGCCTAAGCCTATGAGTTGGAGGTTGCTGTGAGCTGTGACGCGACAGGACTCTACTGAGGGTGACAAAGTCAGACTGTCTCTAAAAAAAGAAGTAATAAATATAAATAAAATTCTGTATAGAGTAGTATTATTCAATCACCTATGCTTTGACTTTTTATTTTACATGTTAATTGGACAACAATCTTTACTAACTCCAGGATATGGAAAAAATGTCTAACTATAAATAATGTCAAAATAATCTGGCTTTTGAATAGATCTTGAACTCATATTCAAATATAAGTAAATCTAACATTCGGGCAATTTATTTGAAACAAAACAAAATATACGCCATGATGATATTACTCAGAAAGACCTAGAAAATTGTCCAGTTTTTCTACCCAACTAATTTCTGAATTATCATTATAATCAATTACATCCTGGAAATACAAAGTGGACATAAAATTCATGTGCAATTTAAAATTACAACTACTTTAAATAGCACACAAACTTTATGCCTACCCTGTATAACTGGCCCTTTAACAACTTATTTCCCATCCTGCCTAGATCACTCTTCCTATTATTGACTTAGAGCTCTATGAACTTCTTCATAAACTTCAGTCACGTATTAGTTTGTGACTCCTCCTCAAAACCATAAGCTCCTTGAGAGCAACAATCATATCCATTTTTTTTTTTTTTTTTTTTTTGGAGACAGAGTCTCAATATGTCGCCCTCAGTAGAGTGCTGAGGCGTCACGGCTCACAGCAACTCTTGGGCTTAAGCGATTCTCTTGCCTCAGCCTCCCAAGTAGCTGGGACCACAGTCGCCTGGCACAATGCTGGCTATTTTTTTGTTTTTGTTGCAGTTGTTTAGCTGGCCCGGGCTGGGTTTGAACCCACCACCCTCAGTGTATGTGGCTGGCACCATAACCAATGTGCTACAGTCATGGAGCCATTTTTATTCACCAATGTATACCTAATGTCTAAAACAATGAAGTGATTTATTAGTTTACCAAGCAGGAAACTAAGCATAAATGACCTCTCAAATCTCCCCTCTCATAGTACTAAGGTTTGAAGTTTTCATTTTTGACTAGGTAAATAGAAGTAAAAAAAACATGAAATTAAGACAGCAGCTACATTTGAAAGAAAGACACTGATTATCTGCCTTGGATAATATGTTATTACTAAAACATGGGTGAACAATATTAATGTCACTTTTCCTTTCTTTCTCTTTTTCTCTTTCTTATCTCTTAAGCCTGGCAGGAACACTCACTAACATCATTAAGTCTCATAAGTAATAACACAGACTAAAGATTTTGAAAGCCTTCATTAGAACAAACTTATAAAAATAAATTAATTGTATATATATATATATATAAAGTATTACCATAACTGTTAATAGACAAGAAATCAGAAAGTATAGTCCCAAGATCCTCATTCTTAGTCAAGTTTCAAAATTCAACACACTAATAAAATTCCTGAAATAAAAGGTATGAAAAGCTACCTAATTTTATTTTCTTCCCTATAATTCATTCATTTGGTTTTGAACAGTATAGTTACATTTGTGAAAATACTTGATAAAACAATGCTATATCTTTATAATGTATTTGATAATATTTTATATACTAATAATGTATATTCACAATATATAACATTTTCCCAAAGCATCTAGTAAATCATTCTTTTAAAATAGGAATCAAATTTATATACACTGTACAAGTTATCAATTTAACTTACTTGTATAGCCAATATTTGTTCAAGACCAATAAAATTTTAGGATATAAATTATTTCTGATTTTTTTCCCATCATAAACACAGGAAATTATTTTCCCAAGGCTACAAACTTAGATATTGTGTGATGTAATGTTTCTTTTATGTTCTTGGGAGTAGCTAAAATAAATAATATAGGAATTATTCTTTGAAAATTTGGTAAAATTCACTTATACATTGATCTGGAAGCTTTGCCTTCACTAGATGTATAATTTTAAACTACTGATTCAATTTGTAATATATATAGTTATTGTTCCATTGAGTTTCCTATTTTAGAGTCAATTTTGATAATTTATGTATGTATAGCAAAAATCAGTATGCATTTCATCTGAGTATTTAAACTTATTAATAGCTCATATGATAGCCTTATGAATTTTAAAGATTTCTATCATATCAAATTGTTATAACTCACTTTATGCTTGTATTGTTTATCTGTGCTTCCATCTCCCTAAAGATATCAGTCTGGCTTATTTTGTCTATTTTAATAATCGTTTTCTTAAAACTTTTAGTTTTGCTCTTTATCCTTGTATTTTATCTTTTTGTTGTTTTCTATTATATTAACTTTCCCCCCCAAAAAAATATTAATGGAGTTCAAATGTTTTAGTTAACTTGGATCATTTTTGTGATGCTTGAATCCTAGCTTATAGGTATGCTCATCACCCAAATAGGGTTCAAAGTACCCATTACGTAGGTTTTTTCCTCTCCCCTTTTCTCCCATCCCTCCCATTCAGTTGATTTCCACTGAATTTTACTTCCCTCTATGCACATGTATGCTCATGAGTTACTTCCAATTTAATAGTGAGTGCACGTGGCATTTGTTTTTCCATTCTTGAGATACTTAATTTAGGAGAATGGTCTCCAATTCCATCCAGACTGTTGTAAAAGGCCTTAATTCATCATTTTTTATGGCTGAGCAGTACTCCATGGTATACCATATTTCATTAACTCGCTCATCAATTGATGGGCACTTGAGTTGTTTTTATGCTTGAGCAGTACTCCAGGGTATACCATATTTTATTAATCCGCTCATAAACTGATGGGCACTTGAGTTGTTTCCACATCTTTGCAGTTGTGAATTGTGCTGCAGTGAACTTTCGAATGCAGGTGTCTTTTTCAAGAAAAGTCTTCTTTTCCTTTGGGTAAATACCCAGTAGTAAGATTGCTGGATGAAATGGTAGATCTTTAGTTCTCTGAGGAATTTCCATATGTTTTTTCCATAGAGGTTGTACTAACTTGTAGTCCCACCAACAGTATATAAGCCCTCTTTTCTCTCTGTATTCACATCAGCAACTTTTTTTTGAGACAGAGTCTTACTCTCTGTCACCCAGGCTAGAGTGCTGGGGCATCATATAACTCACAGCAACCTGATGCTCCTGGGGTCAAGTGATCACTCTTAGTCAAGTTTCAAAATTCAACACACTAATAAAATTAAAACTGGGATTAGAGGTGCCCACTATAATACTCATCTAGTTTTTCAATTTTTAGTAAAGATGGAGTCTCACTCTTGCTCAGGCTGGTCTAGAACTCCTGAGCTCAAGCAATCCACCTGCCCCCAGAGTACT
Organism: Arctocebus calabarensis; assembly: GCA_963573935.1. Taxonomy (NCBI): domain Eukaryota; kingdom Metazoa; phylum Chordata; class Mammalia; order Primates; family Lorisidae; genus Arctocebus; species Arctocebus calabarensis. Next base: position 9,715 of record CAUYON010111742.1, on the reverse strand, counting down.
GGGATTACAGCTGTGAGCCACCACGCCTCACTCTGTTTTTTTGACTTTTAAACAAAATTCATTCTGACTGAGGTAAGGTGATATGGCATTGTAGTTTAAATTTGCACTTCCCTGATGATGGGTGACATTGAGCTTTTTTTTTTTTTTTAACTTCTTTCTTTCTTCTTTATTTCTCTCGCTCTTTCTTTCTTTCTTTCTTTTTTTTTTTCTTTGAGATAGCGCCTCAAGCTATTGCCTTGGGTAGAGTGCTGTAGCATCACAGCTCACAGAAACCTCCAATCCCTGGGCTTAGGCAATTCTCTTGCCTCAGCCACCCAAGTAGCTGGGACTACAGGCACCTGCCCAATCCCCAGCTATTTTTTGGTTGTAGTTGTCATTGTTTGGCAGGCCTAGGCTAGATTCGAACCCACCAGCTCTGGTGTATGTGGCTGGCGCCTTAGCTGCTTGAGCTACAGGCACCAAGCCTACACTGAGCATTTTTTCAAGTTTATTGGCCATTTGTCTTTCTTCTTTTGAGAATCTTTTGTTCATGTCTTTTGCCCACTTTTCTTGCTAATTTGCTTAATTTCTTTATAAATTCTGATTATTAGCCCTTTATGGACTGTGTAACTTAGGAATATTTTCTCTCATTCTGTAGATTGTCTATTTGCTCTATTCACGGTTTCCTTAGTTGTGCTGAAGATTTTACTTTAATCAAATTCCATCTACTTTATTGTATTAACTTTTGCTTTCATCTTTATTATTTCCTTCTTCCTTTGTGCTGTTGTTCTCTTATTAGTTTCATTTACATTCATTTTTTTAATTTCTGATATATTTATGTATAAAGCTATAATTTCCTTTCTAAGGAACACTTTAGCTATATTCTCCCCACCCTCCCAAGTTTGGAAATGTAGTGTTTTTGTGGTAATTCAGTTTCTGCTTTATAATTTTTACCAAATGCCTCTTAACCTCCTGGATTATATAGGTGTATCTTTCTTCAATTTCCAAATTTATAGAATTAAAAAATATTTTATTGTTGATTTGTAATTTTAAAGATCAAAAAATGTAGCCCACATATATGATAAGAAGTTTCTCAGGTCTTTTTTTTTGAGGCCTAAAACATGGACAATTTTTATAAATGTTCCATGTATTGGAAAAGAATATAAAGTATATTTATTGGAAGTAGAATGCTAGCTCTCTATAAGAAAAAACTTAATTTTCTGTTTTTTAACATTTGTTTTTATCTGATACATCAGTTTCATAAGGAAGTGTGTGAAAAAAATCCTACCATTACAAAAGCAGATCTGCCACTGTACTCAATTCTAATATGAAGCCAGTAGACAATTTAATACACACCCTCATAAGAGAAAAATTCAAATCAATTCAAGGTGGGGAGCAGGGGATCCAGGGAGAAAGGAGAGGGACGGGGTTGGGGGATTAAGGTGTATGGCACAACTTTTGGGGACAGGACACAATTATAAGAGGGACTTTACCTAACAAACACACTCAGTGTAACCTAATTCTTTGTACATTCAATGAACCCCCCAAAATTTTTCTTTTAAAGTGCTGATTGGGCCATTTTCCTTGTATTTTTGCAGTTTTCTATTTTATTTGGAAGATAAGATTGTCAGTTACTGATTAGTAATTAATAATAATATCAGCTTGAGTATTTCTAAAAATATTTTTGACTTAAAATTCCATTTTGTCTGTCCAAAAAAACAAAAAAAAGAAAAAAAATTCCATTTTATCTGAATAATATTGTCTTACATAAATTTGTCCATCACTCTGTCAACCTTTTCCTGTCATTTTGCTTTAGGTTTAGCTATTGCAAACAGCTAGATTTTGATTACAAATCTAATTCAAGTCTCTGATTTAACAATGGAGTTTTTCGATAGCTTTGTATTTGGCTAATTACTGATATATTTTCCTAAAATTAATCTTTTAAAAATTATTCAGTACTTTTTTCTCTTCCTCCTGAACAAAAGGACTCTAACTTTTTAACTTTCTAATATACCTCCCTAAATTTTATAGTATTGTTGTCTAGAATTTAAGTACTACTAAAAAAAAATTTTTTTTTTGAGACAGAGCTCCAAGCTGTCACCCTGGTGCTGTTGCATCATAGTTCACAGCAACCTCCAATTCCTGGGCTTAAGCAAGTCTCCTGCCTCTGCCTCCCAAGTAGCTGGGACTACAGGCGCCCGCCACAACGCCCGGCCATTCTTTGGTTGCAGCCGTCATTGTTGTTTGGCGGACCCAGGCTGGATTTGAACCCGCCAGCTCAGGTGTATGTGGCTGGCACCTTAACCCGTTAAGCCACAGGCGCCGAGCCTAAAATTTTGGTTTTAAACATAAAAAGTTAGGTTTTAAAACAATAACTTGTATTTATAATATGTTTTATTAAGTTTTTGCTTATCACAGCTTCTTGCATACTGTATCTTCCTCAAGGCTTTAGTTTTCTAATTATTGACGTATGTATCTTTTAGTCATTCTTTCAGCAAGGGTCTAATGGTGGTAAGCTCCTTTATTCTTTGTAGATTTGAAAATATGCTTATTTTCCTTCTCAGAAATGGTAGTTGAGTATAGAATTCCACATTGTGCTATTTTATCTTGGTATGAGAACATTACTTGCCATTTTCTTCTAGGATTTATTATTTTTGATGACAATGTAAAAAATTTGATGGTTGCTCTTTTGTAGATGATGTCCAGATGATGTCCCTCTGGTAGCTTTTACAATATTTTTCCTTACCTTTAAAATTCTACCATTTCATTTGTTCTGCTTAGTAATTGATACAAGTTTTCAGTCAAAGATTTATGTCAATTCTACAAAATTTTCTACTTATCTTCTTTAAACCTTTCCTCTTCCTTCCATTTCAGTCCTTTCATTCAGGAACTTTTAATAGATGCATGGTAGAGCTTCTATTTTTTTTTTTTTTTTGAGACAGAGCCTCAAGCTGTCACCCTGGATAGAGGATTGTGGTATCACAGCTCACAGCAACCTCCAATTCCTGGGCTCCAGTGAGTCTCCTGCCTCTGCCTCATAAGTAGCTGGGACCACAGGAGCCTGCCACAATGCCCGGCCATTTTTTGGTTGCAGCCATCATTGTTGTCTGGTGAGCCTGGGCTGGATTCAAACCCGCCAGCTCAGGTGTACATGGCTGGCACCTTAGCCCGTTGAGCCACAGTAGCCGAGCCATGGTAGAGCTTCTTAATCTATCCTTTTTTTTTTTCTCAATTTCTCTTTCATATTGTCTATCAATTTGACGCTATGCTGTAGTATTTGTTTTAATGTCTCATTCATTAATTCATTCACTAATTTATTCAACTATGTCCAATATACTGTTTTATCCTAAATAGTGAGTCTTTCTCCCTCAAACTTTAATTTTATTTTATACCCTGTTTTTCACTCAATATTAGCCAAAAGGTCAAAAAGAAATACCTGCCTATTCTCAACACATAATTATCAGCTTTTATTATCCCATTGTTCTTTGGCTATTGATCATAGTTTAAAATGAACATCAACACATAATTATCAGCTTTTATTACCCCATTGTTCTTTGGCTATTGATCATAGTTTAAAATGAACATGTTTAAAAATCTCAGGATTAAAATTTTTTATTTCCATTTCCTCTGGTGTATATTCTCCTTTCCTGCTTTTTGCCTTCTTACTTTTTTTTTTTTTTTTGGTTTTTGGCTGGGGCTGGGCCTGAACCCGCCACCTCATTTTGCATGGGAGATATTTTGTTTGTTTTCCCTATCTACAAATGTATTCCTTATGAGATGGTTTAGAAGTTGCCTCAGTCTGGTTCTTTGAGTCTGTTTCAGAAGTAGGATTTCCACTTTAGGAGGCTAAGGTGGGCAGATTGCCTGAGCTCAGGAGTTTGAGACCAGCTAGAGTGAGTCTCTGTCTCTAAAAATAGCCAGGTGTCGGGGCAGCACCTGTGGCTCAAAGGAGTTGGGTTCCGGTCCATATACCGGAGGTGGTAGGTTCAAACCCGGCCCCAGCCAAAAACTGCAAAAAAAAAAAATAATAATAATAATAATAATAAATAAATAAATAAATAAAATAAAAAATAAAGGTTCAACACCTGTGGCTCAATGGGCTAAGGCGCCAGCCACATACACCTGAGCTGGTGGGTTCAAATCCAGCCCGGACCTGCCAAACAACAATGATGGCTGCAATCAAAAATGGCCGGGGGTTGTGGCGGGCGCCTGTAGTCCCAGCGACTTGGGAGGCGGAGGCAAGAGACTCGCTTGAGCCCAGGAATTGGAGGTTGCTGTGAGCTGTGATGCCACAGCCTCTATCCAGGGTGACAGCTTGAGGCTCCGTCTATAAATAAATAAATAAAGCCAGGTGTCATAGCAGACACCCATAGTTCCGGCTACTTGGGAGGCTAAGGCAAGAAGATCACTTGTGCCCAGAAGTTTGAGGTTGCTTTGAGCTATGAGGCCACCATACTCTACTGAGGGCAACAAAGTGAGACTCTGTCTCAATTAAAAAAAAAAAAGCAGGTCTTTCACTGGCAACATAAGATTCCTGTCCCATAGAGATACTGCAATTCTGTTTCTAAAATCGAAGAATGCTACAAGTTTTTAGTTACACTGCTGTCTTTGCTTCCTACAACAATTTGCTAATTTTTAACTGTAATCCTGGAAAGCTGCTTGAGTTTTTGTCCCATCTTGGTTCACAAATAGGACACTATTCCAGTTCCTTGCTTCATTCAAGTAGACTAATCTATTAGCCTGCTACAATGTGAGATGCATTCAGTCTTTTTTTTTTTTTTTTTTTGTAGAGACAGAGTCTCACTTTATAGCCCTTGGTAGAGTGCCGTGGCGTCATATTGCTCACAGCAACCTCCAGCTCTTAGGCTTAAGCGATTCTCTTGCCTCAGCCTCCCGAGTAGCTGGGACTACAGGCGCCCGCCACAGCGCCCGGCCATTTTTTTGTTTTGCAGTTCGGCCAAGGCCGGGCTTGAACCCGCCACCTTCGGTATATGGGGCTGGCACCCTACTCGCTGAGCCACAGGAGCCGCCCGATGCATTCAAGTCTTTATCCTCCTATACAAGTTAAAATACCAGCCCCTATTGCCCATTGTTTAGCCTTAATTCTCTTTGGGTCCAGCTTCAGTTTTATTTCTAGTCCACAGAGATCTTTTTTTTTTGTTTCTGGCAGGCACAACTACATATTTTTAGATTCATTTTTTTTCCCCAGATTTTATATATAATTTCTATTATACATATTTGAAATGGTAAAGCAGAGAGGTTTCCAAATAAAGTAGCAGCTCCATAGATTGACCACCTCCTTAAATTGACCTAATTTTCATACACAAGACATGCGCCATTTGTATACATATTATTACAGTTGTCCTAATTCTTTTGTTGACTACTTCCATATGTTGTCCAGTTTGTTATAATCCCTTGGGTAGTCAACTTACAGAGTTCTACTGTATATTAAAATTATTACCTTCTTGGTTAGAAGTCATTTGTACTTAAATTTAAACTACCTTGAGATAGCTAAAAAGAACTCATTCAAAACACAATAACCTTGAAAGAGAGAAAGTGGCCTTTAAAAGAAAAATGTTATTAGGAGTTTTGTGTATTTCACAGGTAGTTTTAGACAAAGAAAAAATTAACAAGTTTCCCAGTTTTAAGTAGGAAAATCTAGAAATATGTATATATGTTACTCCTTAATAAAAAGTTAATATTAAAAATGTGAGAAGTTGGCCAGGCATGCAGCTTATACCTATAATCCTAGCGCTTTAAAGGGGAGGTCACGATGGGAGGACCACTTGAGCTCAGGAGTTTGAGACCAGCCTGAGGAGGACTGGGAACCCAGTCTCTACTAAAAAATATAAAAATGAGCTGGACATGGTGGCACAAGCCTATACTCCTAACTGCTTGGGAAGGAGGCAGAACTGCTGAGATGGGACTGATCACTTGAGCCCAGGGATCTGTAGTTGCAACAAACTATGATGACAGCACTATACTCTATCCTGGGCAACAAAGAGAGATCCTATGTCCAAAAACATAAACAAACAATAAAATGAGAGTTTTAAAGTTTTCTTTATTCTCTCCAGGCTCACTCTTGTTATCCAGGTTAAAGAACAATGGCATCATCATAGCTCATTACAATTTCAAATTCCTGGTTTCAAGCAATCTTTTTCCCTCAACCTTTAGAGTAGCAGGGACTACAAGCTCACATCACCATGCCTGGCTAATTTTTCTATTTTCTGCAGAGACAAATCTTGCTCTTGCTCAGTCCAGTCTCCAACTACTGGCCTCAGGAATCCTCCTGACTTGGCTTCCTCCCATATAGTGTTAAGATTATAAACATGAGCTTGGCCTCCATATTTAAAGTTTATTAATGTAAGCCAATCACTAACAGTTGAAAGATACTGATAAGTAGATAATTAGAGCTCATAACATCCTGAAGACTGATTTATGAAAAATACACTGCAAAATTCTAGTTCTAATGAATGAATACTATAAGAAAAAGGTAAAAAAAAATTTTCTCTTTGGCTTTAGATAATAAAATTTAATTTTAAATCAAATTTATTTTCTTTAAAATAAGCTGATTCCCTTAAAATCACAGCCACAGAATACCCAAGAAATATACTTAAGAATTATAACTGTATCTCACAGAGGCAGCATCTTTTGGAGTTGGGGGGAAGATATTCTCTGGGGAAAATGCCCAGATTCATAGAGAAAAGGAAGGACACTATTTTATACAGCATTTACTAAAGTATGTACTAGAGCAGTGGTTCTCAACTTTCCTAATGCCTCCTAATGCTGCAACCCTTTAGTTCCTCATGTTGTGGTGACCCCCAACCATAAAATTATTTTCATTGCTACTTCATACTGTAATTTTGCTACTGTTATGAATTGTAATGTAAATATCTGATAGGATGTAGTTTCATTGTTGCAAACAGGTCGCAACCCACAGGTTGAGAACCGCTATACTAGAGGATTCTGATACTCTCCCAGTTGGGGGGGTATATGTTCTTCCAATCTACCACTATGTTTTAATCAATTAGGCTTATTGATCTCCTATTACATATACATATCTCTCAGGAGAAGTAAGGTGGCTAAAGATTAAGAGGCACTATCCTAGGGCTTGGGTTTAATACATTTTCTAAAACCCACAGTAATAGAGAGAAAAACCAAGTTATTCAGTTTAGATGGAAGAATGATCACCTATGAAGACAAGATGAAACAAGAACCCAACTCAACAATGATGCAAAATAATCTGTATAGATTCTAGCAATGTCTCAAAAGTGAAGCAAGGAGGACTTCTCATCAGAATTTCTTGGGATATCAGTTAAAATGCAGACTCCCTATCTCAGATCTACTGAATCTAAACTTCTACAAGTTGGTCCACAAACTTCATCATTTTAAAAACCCTAAATGTTGAAACTAGAGACAGATTTACATTCACATTTCATCTAAAAAATCCAAGGAGAAAGAAATACTTTATCTGAAATAACACTTAGCTTTACTTTCTTGATAGCCTATAGTATAATGCATGAGTAAAAGATCTTATTTTCACATGATTACTTTGTGAAATAAATGTGTATACTTAGTTCAAAATAGAATACAACAGATTATTATTCAATAAGCCAATAATGAAGACACTTAATAAGCACAATGATTATGAATGTCTTGGTACTGAGAAATGTGTTTTAGAGGGCCTTAGTCATTTGTGATCCAATCACAATTTATCCCTAATTTAAAAATTAAGAACTGTTCCTGAATTTAGACAAATCTCTCTGGATTGTAATTCATATTAAATTTGTTTTACTTTTATTATAAAACTACTAGGCACAAATTTCATTCACACATTTTTCTCCAATATTTCTTATGAACAAATATTCACCTTCCTAAAAACCAATTTCAGAATGAAATAATATCAGACAGTTTTAAGAGGAAAATTTTAAACTTTTAGCTTATAGAAATTAGGACATGAACAATATTGTAAATGTTTCACTAAACTAATTTTGTCTATTTGAGGATTATATAAAAACAATTTTAATAGATTATCCTAAATCTGAGTTTCAGATTTTTGATGAGCAAAGTTGAATGCAAAGAACTTTATAATTGAGAGTTTCTCTTTGGGGTATCCTAACTCTCCCAAAAAAGGAGAATGCAAAATAACTATTTAAATAAGAAAATCTATTTTTGCCTAAGAGATTTTTTTTCAGAATGCCATTTAGAAAGAATACGAAGGAAACAAACTACTAGTAAAACAAATATCTTTTTATTGGGACTTCTTAATTTTTTTCAATTGAAGAGTATTTCCTTTGTCACCCAGCTAGATCCTGTAACATGCTGCCTAGAATTCAGATATCCAAAGTTCTGGTTACCTAAAACATCTATTCTTTATGTAGTAGCTTACAAGCATCAAAGGCCACCCTCACCTGATGCTTGGCCGGATCTATGCCCTCCAAAATAGTCTTCATGTCCTCCTGCTTGTCCTGTGAAAGGAAAAAGAAGAACTCACGGATCTTATTCCAAAAACAAAAATCACACTTGGCCATGAAGACCTTGTGATTGGTACTTCAGATGGTGGGCTTTGTTAACTCAGGATCTTCAAGTAAAAATATTCTCATCTATAGATACCATAATCTCATGAGCAAAGTATGAATTTTTTAAGGGTGTGATAATATGGTCTACCAATAAAACTTCAATATACAGAAACAATCCTGTTGAATTATTTGAACTTATGCCTTTGTTTTAAATTACAACTAAAGCCACAAAAACAAGAGCAAAACTTAAAAATATCTAGCCAAGGAAAATAATAAAATCAAGACATTTGGGAATATCAGAAGTTGGGAGGGGGGAATAGTATAAGATAACTAAATAGTTACATAGCTTTTCCCCCATTATAAATGTATTTAGTGCTCATGTTTTCCAAATATATAATATAAGAATATAAATATAAGAACCTTCAAAGAACTTGAGAGATGAAGTATCTGTATTTTCTCTAGATCTAGACTATTGATAGAGAGAAACTAGCTGATGATAAGACAGGAACACAACTGAGGAAACAGTAACAAGCCTTTTATTCATTGACCAGAGTCAACTAAGTCTCTCAGATAAAAGTAATGTGATCTAAAAGAAAAAAAAAAAGTAATGTGATCTAGAGACAGCTTCACTCTAAGTCACTCCAATTTCCTACCTAATTAATGTGCTTACCTTAAGGGGAGAACTGTTCCTAAGGTATAGATTTATCAAGAAAATATCCAGAGACAACTACTATTTAGACTCACTTCTTTTCCATGCCAACTCCCCTCCCATATTCAACAAACAACAAGCCCCATTCAAATATCAATAATAAGCACAAAGTATCCAACATGGAACCTATTAAAAAGCTCCCAAAGGGCGGCGCGTATGGCTCAGTGAGTAGGACACTGGCCCCATATACCAAGGGTGGCGGGTTTGAACCCAGCCCTGGCCAAACTGCAACATCAACAACAAAAATAGCAGGGCATTGTGGCAGGTGCCTGCAGTCCTAGCTACTCAGGAGGCTGAGGCAAGAGAATTGCCTAAGCCCAAGAGCTGGAGGTTGCTGCGAGCTGTGACATCACATCACTCTACCAAGGGCAACAGAATGAGACTCTGTCTCTTAAAAAAAAACCTCCCCTTCATATAGTGATTAAAAGGCCATGAAGGCTATGTTAAACAGTTTGATGAAAATATTTCAGATTGTATATGAAGTCAGCACATTGTGCCCCATGATTGC
>CAUYON010111737.1:0-11486 GCA_963573935.1 Arctocebus calabarensis | reverse complement strand
CTTTGCCCTTTTTCCCATATTCTTGTGCTATAATTGGATTTTAGCCTTCATATGAAAGCTATAAATTAGCTTTATAGTAAGGCTGAGAGCACTGGATACTTTTTCTTCCATTCTTGAGATACTTTGCTAAGAAGAATATGTCTCAGCTCCATCCATGTAAACATGAAAGAGGTAAAGTCTTCATTTCTCTTTAAGGCTAAACAGTATTCCATGGTATACATGTACTACAATTTATTAATCCATTCGTGGGTGGATGGCACTTGGGCTTCATCCACAACTTAGCAATTATGAATTGGGCTGCAATGAACATTCTGGTACAAATATCTTTGTTATGATGTGATTTTTGGTCTTCTGGACATATACTTAGTAAAGAAATTATAGGATTGAATGGCAAGTCTATTTCTAGATCTCTAAGTATTCTCCGAACATCCTTCTAAAAGGAATGTATTAGTTTGCATTCCCTTCAGCAATGTAGAAGCGTTCCCTTTTCTCCACATCCACACCAGCATCTCTGGTTTTGGGATTTTGTTATGTGGGCTAATCTTACTGGAGTTAGATGATATCTCAAAGCAGTTTTTATTTGCATTTCTCTGATGATTAAGGATGGTGAGCATTTTTTCATGTGTCTGTAGGCTGTGTACCTGTCTTCTTTAGAGAAGTTTATCTTCAAGTCCTTTGCTCACCCTGAGATGGGATTACTTGTCCTTTTGTTGTTAATACGTTTGAGTTCTCTGTGTATTCTGGTTGGGGAACTTCTAAATTAAGGGCTCAGGAAAGGGGGAAGAACCAGTGAAGGAGACAAGAAGGAGGAACCAGTCTAGGAGGAAGAAAACCAAAAAACTGTGACTTGGCAATCAGGTAAAAAGTACACCAATGAAGAGAGTCACCAAGAGAGTCGATTGTTGGTAAGTCAAATAGGACAGGGAGTTGGAGTTGATATTGGATTTACTATCAGTGCGCTGTGATCAAAGAGAGAAATTTGGTGTTAGTGGTGGCAGTGAGGATCCAGAGTGAGTTTAATAGAGAATGGGAAGACAGGAATTTGACACTAAATAGGGGAGGCTGTTCAAGAGTTTTCTGAAAAAAAGACATGAAAAATAGTATCTTAAGATGTGATGAATGACAGTGTATTTATATGTCAATGGGAAAAGAGAAGCAAAGAGTGAAGAACTGATGTCAGGGGAGACAGAGAGGGGCAATTCCCAGATCTATGTTGCTGATTAGAGAGGTTTGTATGGGAACTTGAGTGAGTCGGGCTGATTTAGAAAAGGGCTTGGAAATTGCAAAAAGCGAGTGGATTCTTTAGAGGTGCGCTTCTTCTGGTTGCTTCAGTCTTTTTCAGTGAAGGGAAAAAATGTCATCAGCTGAGAGTGAAAATGGAGAAAGGATGTGGAAGTTTGAAGGGTAAGAAGGCAAGAAATACTTCTAGGAGAATAGAGATCTGCATGTACTCAGGCTGAATTAAAGATCACCTGACCTTAAGAGCCTCTGTAGGCTATGACCATGAGGGTCAGTGACACCGGTCCGCGTGATGGAGTATTCTTCTGTAGCCAGAGTCAGTATCCAGAATTAGTGCAGGGACAGAGGAAAAGGAGATTTAGATTTAGTCAGAATAGAGTGATAAAGCAAATTAAGGGTATATGCAAGAAAATGATTATAATGCTTGACCACCATGGAGGTTGTTTTTCATATTTTTTAAAAATTTTGGGTTAAATATAAAGAAATCAAATAGAATTCTTATTTTTATAAGCCAAGATAAAATTTCCTGGAAATAGGATGATAATAATAATATGTTTATTGAGAATAACAGACCAAATTTAAAAACATGAAAATTTAATTTTATTGAAATTCACATGTATTCTATGAAGTATCACTGTTTGTTTATCAGGACATCAGTGAGATATGACCTTTTGGATTCTACAACGGCTTATTTTCTATCTATTGTCTGAATAGAACATAATTGATACCAAACAGTGAAATCATTTGAAACAAAGACTGTTACTGTCCTGTCATTTGAATCATCTCTTATGCATCAGGTAACATTTAAGGAAACCAGTGGAATAGGAAAGGATAATGAATAACACACTGAGGAACACTGGATTCACTTCTAAATCTTATTTCTAGAATGACTATTAGAACATTTGCAAGTATATCCATTATTTAGTTGACTATTATCCTGAAAATCTAGAAAAATGGAAAGTGCACATTCAACGAAGTAACATATACTTCAAATGTGTACACAACAGCCTTGGAATGATCCTGATACTAGAAGAAGCAACGCAAATGAATGTGTCTATTCCTCTTGCAAATGTTCAGTTCATATTGTTCATTTAATATAGCCCATTATTTGTGTCAAATATTTAATTGATCTTTAACATATACCTAGTAGGAAACGACCTGATGGCTAGTAGGTTCTTTTCTCTCTAACTTCGCTTTCTTCTCTAAAGGAAGAAACTTTCTAAACTTCTCTAAAGGAAGTTTATTTCAATAAAATTCTATGGCATGAGTCCTTAATCTGAAGTCTATGAACATCTTCAAGTTGTTTGCAAAAATACTGTGAATGTGTTTGTATGTCTGTGTGTACTTATATACACACTTCTGGGTAAAGACCTCTACCTTTTATAAGCTGCTCAAAGAGATTCTGGACCCCTTCCCCCTGATTCGTAGTGATAACTCACAAGTACACGATTACGAAGATGCATTTGTTCCTAAGTGGAGTAATTCTATTGCATCTTTAAATCTGTTACTCGGAGTTAAAAATTTGTATGTACTATTCAAATTTGCATATAATGAAACTGGGTTATTAAAGGGACAAGCAGATTTGCCCAAAAGGCAACAGTGCAGTGTCAAACAAAAGCCACATTTGAAAAATTCCTTCTCCAGTGGACTAACCAAGAGCATGCAGTTTTCAGCTGTGAGCAAGTGCTTACTGATAATCTTGTTCATTAACAAATCAAGCAGCTGTTCAGATCTGCAGAAAAGCTCCTATGTTGTCCCTAAATACTCCAGTACAAAATCAGTGTAAACCAATTAAGTTACATGATGGGAAAAGCATCCGATGTATAACTCATGATTCACTTAACCTCAGCCCACTCTTCTTTTAGCTTTCTCAATAATCATCAACCTCCAGAAAATAAGCTTTTATATCCACCATGAATATATATCTCTTCCAGAAAATTTCTACCATTTAAAAAGAAACACATTTTAGAAAATCCTTTTATTATTTATTTATTTATTTTTGTGACTATCTGAAGTTACCACTGAAAAAATAATTTAAACCAGTGTATGAAAGTAATCTATGGTTAAAAATGTTAGGAAACCCTATTTGCACTTAAAAAGTCATGAATTGTTGATGACAGAAATGGTGGAGATATTATTTTTAAATTATTTTATTATAATTTAATCAAATTATCAAGATGTGGTTAGTTCACATAAAATGTCAAAAATAAACCTAGCTTAGGATTTAAGAGGTGTGACAAATTTAACACATATAATTATACATATTATATTTTTTATATAAATGGAATAAAGCACAAGGCGTGCTGCAGCCTCTGCAGCTATGAGTATTTTAGAAACAATTCAAAACTTCTTATACAAGAGTTGAAATGATTTTATCTACTCAAAGCTTTTAAAATCAGCTTTACAACCTATTACTTTTCCTCTTTTGAGTGATATCAAAATTTAACATATTAGTCACAAAGCAAACAAATATATATGGTTTTTACATTTATACTAAAAATATACTTTTAAAAGTATATGCTTTTTATAAAGAATAACGAATTTTTAAAGATATTTGTGAGAGTTGTTAAAATGACAGTTTTGCAACATTGGTTCATCTACTATATTGGCGTTCATCTTGAGAAACTACTTTTAATTTTTATAAATATTAATTTTAAAGTCATTGAATTTTTAGAACTTCAAAGGACACTCCAGGTTCTTGGTTCCAACTGCTTTATTTTACTTCCTCAGTAAAAGCTCATTAGGAAAATAATCCTATTTTTCACATTCATTTCTAAAAGGAACACAGATTTCTATGCTTGGTCACCCAGCACAGCTCTCTCAATGAAAGGAATGACCTTGAATTGAACTGCAGAAAGTAAATGGAAGAAAAGTTTCCTAAAAAAGTTTTGGAAAGATAGAAGAGATTAAAGCATGTGTTTGTACTGGACACCCTTCCTTGTGCTGAATATTCAAAGTGATGGGATCATGTTATTTATTGTATTTTTCAGATCATTTGCAATGTTAATTTATATGAGTTTGATATCGCTTTTGTCTTTTAGTTGTGTGTTATTCTGAGAAATCCCCAGGGAAGCAAAGGATTTATATGCTTTGTGTACACGTTCTGCAGACTAAGCACTCTGGCATAATTATTTTTGGCACTCGCTCACTGATTAAAACATCCAATTAAACTCATGATCAGTAAGATTAAACCTTTTTAATATACCTCAAAAGTAAATTATCATTTACTACTCAAACGTCCTTTCTACACATGCCCCAATAAAGCTGTTCTTTTTTCGTTAATGTACCTTTTAACGAGGATTCCCTTGTATTTCTTCCTTTGGGCAAAACTGCCTTATCCTTTATAGAGAGGTAGGAACAAAGATGAGATGGAGGCTGCCTAGATAAGTACATGGATTTCTAATGTTATACCAATTACAAGTATCTATTTTTGTGGTATTCTGTGAAGAATTTGCTGTTGCAGAAAACACATTCCTCCTTTGTGTTCATTTGATGTAGAGATAAATGTGAACAATTAAAAAGAAATAATATTTGGAGAAAAAAATCATTTACATGACTTTGAAAAATACTATGTCATCTTTTACTTAATTTATATCAGTTACTTTTTTTAAAATTTACAATTCTATTTTGCAGTACAACCCATTTAGCAGAATCTCCAAAACATACTCCTGTTTAAAAAATTCTGAAGGGGCAAAAAATGTCCCCAAGGATTAAAAAAAATATAGTATGCTCCTAATTAGAATAATTGCAATTTGCAAGTTCTCTAACCTACTGAGTACCCTTGCAGGGGTTCATCCCTGTAATAAGGGAAGGACAAAGTAAAATGTAATAGATAACATGCATTGGTTAAGTTGGGGCTTCATGGGCTTTCAAACAATTATAGGTATAAGCATCTCACCCACTGGTGGAAGTAGGGACAAAATCAGATTAGTAGAACCCTCCTGTGTGGATGCTAGAATTTCACAGTGTTCAAATATCCTACTTACTGACTTTTATGCATAGGATTAACATCAAATGAAACAAGAATTACGGAGTAGAGCTTTAGATAGAAAATAGGTCAAGTTAATGCAATAAATATCCTGTCAAAATTTTGATCCAGATTTATAAATACTTCACCAGATTGCTAATAAGCCTGTAGCCTGCATGTAAATATTTGAACAGTATGAAAAATGATTCTGAGTTAAACAACACTATTATGCCCCAAATAGGTTGAACTGCTGAAATGTTGTCATAAACCAGGCAGAAGGGACACTTTTCTGGAATATGTGGTAGCTAGACCAAAAACACTGCCAAAAGTTGCTTTATAAATTGTCAGGAAATTAAAGTCTCAAAGTGAAGTAAATCTAGCAGTTGGTTACAAAAATTCTAAGAACTAGAAGAAGCAAGCTTACAAACATTTAGCATAGATTTCCCGTTTGGGGATCTATAAGTGTTGGAGTCTTCTGAAAGTACCAGGGAAAAAATTGGCCATTCCTAAAAATACCCTTAAAATTATCATATCCACAGAGTGGTCTCCACTTCCAGGTATATTTTGGATATGGGACTATCTTGAGGAGTTACTAATAAATGTCATTTTTATTAAATGTGTTTGCACCACCACTCTGAAGTGGTGCACGTATCCATAGCTTAGGGGCCTTACGGGCTGCACGTATGCATAAGCTCAATGAGCAAGCAATTTCTCCATCTCTTCATTATACATAAAATTGGGGAATAATTTACTGTTTAGGTACACCATATGAATCACCAGCTTAGTGAATTACTTTCAATAGTTACTAAGTATTATATGAGACCTCTCAAATTTCCATGGCATCATAGGACCTAATCTATGGTCTTTAATTTTTTCTCAAATAAATTTTGGCCAAATATGAGAATAAAGCCTTCAAGTAAAATGTTTGTATAAGAAACCACAACAACGATAATAAATTTTCTACTTTCTCTCCTCTGATTCTGTCAGCAACTATACCAAATTTCTAATACATATTCTTGATATTAAATGATGAAATAATAATGGATATCATTTTCTAATAAGAAACAAGTTCAACTACTGATCAAGCTATCTGTAAAAATGTAATCTTTTATCACTCTTCGAGTGTGTTATTGATTTTTAATGAAGAATTAAAATTTAACTTCGAACATGGAGAAGGCGATCTTGTTGTGCTTGAATTTTCATAAATTGGTAACTTTTGGCACAGGTGCCCCAAACAGAAGAAGAATAAATGTCTCAAGGCTTGGTTGTTAGGGTCTGATCATAAGCACTGTGGTGTAGAATTCATGGATTATTCATGTGTAATTACAGATAGCTATTGTGCTCCTTTAAATCATCCCTATGGCCCATTATGGCCCATAACAACTGAAATAGCAATTGTCATAGTAAGGTTTGGGCTCTGTCATGGAGTGTGGACTCTAATCAATAATGATGAATGGTAAAATTTTACATCAAGCAGTCCAAAGTCTGGTTGGCCCCCTCCATAAATCTGTACAAACACCAAGCCGAGCAGCTGCAGGGTCTCAAAATTTAAAAGCCAACACTCCTCTTACCCGCCACAAGCATTTGCCTCTGTAAAAGTAAAAGAAAAAAAAAAAAAAAAAAAGAGAGGGAGAGGAGGAAAGGAAATGCTCAATATATCAATTCTAATAATTCACATGCTGTTACCAGTATTTCCCTCCTTTGAAAATGAGAGTGAACCTTAGGTTGTTTTCAAGGTCAATTTCAGGTGAAAGGGGGGTCATCTAGAGGTCATTTCAGCTCCCATGCAGGTCAATAACGCCTCTTCACTTCCATAGCAGACAAGCTGCTCACACCCAATCAATCCACTGAGGCTGCTGCTGTACCAAGCGTAATGAACAGTGAATAAATGTAGCCTATCATCACAAAACATGCTTTTTAAGTACCTTTCCTTTTCATGTAAAACCTCTCGCTGTCAAATTCTACATTCACTCATCCAGCAGTGAGTAGCAAAAGTGAGAAATCAGACTCTCATTGGGGTTGGTAAAAGGTCACAGCTGACAGACATGGAGGTTAAACTGCCGAGTTAAAATACTGTTCATTACCCACTGCAGCTTTTTGCTAACTACACTTCTTTGTGTTATAGTCAAGCAGTACATCAATACGCCCCTCCTCCTAATTTATTAGCAATTGTTGAATTGCATGAGGTCGGGCTAAAGAAAAATAAATGTCTCAGGTGTGTGCGAGTAATATATATATATATATTTCTCTTTTGCTCTTTGAATATTTCTAATTCTTTATCTATTTCATAGTCGGCACCCTGTGTGACAGTGTGTCCACTTGAGATGCACCTTAATTATTGAAATACATTCTAAAAGCAGAAGAGATGAGGTCATCTGAATTCCAAAGGCCCAGGGTCGGTTTTAGGGAGACTTCCCCCCCCCCATTCATATGTTTTTAAAGGGAGTATCATGTATGAGATAGTTTAATATTATCACTGAAAGGAATTTGATTTGCTATATAAGAGCATATAATTTATACCAGAATAAGTAAAAGGGCACGTTGAAAGCAGACAACGCTTTAAAATCTAACTTTTGAAAATTAAAAATTGTAAGACATTTTTATGCTGACAAGGTTAGCACTTATCAAACACATTGTCAGGTCACAATACAATCTGTTATTTTTGAGAGATGTGTGTAATACCTGGATTTTCCTCATTTATTCTGATATAGTCGAGGGAGGCTTGCATATCAGTGAGTAATCACTGGAGTTTAAATGGAAACTACTTCCACTGAATTCAGTTGACTAAATGAAATGGTTAGGTGTGAAATCTGAATGGATTAGAAAAATTTGCCAAAAATGAAATTTCATTCTTTGATTAATTAGTGTGTAGGTGGAGTTCCCTCTATTGAAATGCAGAGGCTTTATATTGAAAGATACCCACATGAAAGCAAGCCTTAGCTTCTACCAACACAAAAGCACAAATCATAACTACAATAAAGGTTTATTTACATGTTCTCTACAACAATAATTTGACTTAACAAAATTACCATTATCTATTTACATCTTTAAGAAATGCATTCTTGGATTTATCCTAGAAATATGTCTCTTTTTTCCCCTTCGTATATGCCTTCTCTCTCAGTGGGACTGAAAATAAAATGTTATGACTTAAATCACAAGAGGCTAACATCATTTTTAGCAACAAGGGCCGCATAATTTCAAGACTATGAGTGAGTGGCTGACTTTAACTAAAATGTTTCAGTTCTGTGCATATATAGGTACATAAATAATTCAGAATTAATCCCTGCAGAGGGGACAATGGGAATCGTAAATTATCCATGTGCCGTCCTTAACATTAGAGGCAATGAACCTATAGTAACAAACTATGAGTGTTACTCATTACATACATTTCACAGACACCTTAACCTTTTGAATATTAATTTCCCTCTGCAGCTTGTAGCTAGGCAGTATCTCTTTTTTTTTTTTTTTAATTTTCCTTTCCACTTCTCTGGCCTTCATTTCCTTCCTCTCTCTTTTAGGAAAACTCCCAAACCTTAGTGCAGCCGCCGCATGTACTGAGTAGATGTATTGGAATACCTTGACTTGTTATAAAAAAGAATTTTTTTTAATTTTTAAGTTGCATTTTTTTCTAAAAAAAAAATCTCTTAATATTACATGTATCCTTTCTTCAGAGTGTAAAGTGAGGTGTAAGAAAGAAACAGACTGTCTTTATGAAGGCAAACGAGGTTGCCAATCTGGGCCAACCTGACTCCATTGGGGTGGACAATGTCCTTTGAATTTCGCAAACATATATCATACTTCTTCTGTTACAAGTGTCACCTAAACATTAATTAAATAAAAAACAAGCTTGTTCTGAGTTGTAGAACTCATTAGGATTTTGACTATTAAATAAGGAGTTTATTTTTAAAAATGACATACTGACATGAACAATGCAAATTCTCATTTTGACTCTAAATTTCCCTCCCAGTTACAAAATTCTAAAAAGCTTTATAACTTTTATTTTCAATGCTATTTCAGAGAGAAAAGAGTTTTTCTTGTGTAATACCTTATACCTCATTCCTGCCTATTAGAGAAGATAAAATGGCATGAAAAAAATGTTCCTAATAGATACAATTTTTAAAAATATATGAATACATATTACTATATAACAACATACATATAGATATGTGCACACCCTTTCATATATGTATTCTGTGTATGAATTTATAAGAACAAAGTTATAAATTGTAGCATTCAAGTAAACTATACCTAATCTGAAGGAGGCCAACACACGTAGCTGAGGTGAAACTGGTTTCAGCATCAGCTTTTCAGATGCGTCAGCAGTCCGGCCCAGCACAGTCACTTGCTTTATTCTTTCTGATTTTTAAATCACCTTTCTGTACTTCCCACCAGTGTCCAATTTAACAATTGGACTCCATCAGTGTTCTCTTAGCACTCTTGGCTTGCTTTCTCTGTCTCTTATGGAAGATTTTCTAACTCCAACACACTATATTGTTTCCTTTTATACTTATGGTCCAGATTGCAAGTTTTTGAGGGCAAAGAATTTTTTGGGGAGGGGCGGTTTAGAGACACAGTCTCACTTTGTCACCCTTGGTAGAGTGCCATGGCTTCATGGCTCACAGCAACCTCCAGCTCCTGGCTTAGGCAATTCTCTTGTCTCAGCTTCCCAAGTAACTGGGACTACAGGCGCCTGCCACAATGCCTGGCTATTATTTTTTTGTTGCAGTTCGGCCAGGGCCAGGTTTGAACCTGCCACCCTTGGTATATGGGGCCGGCGCCCTACTCACTGAGCCACAGGCACCGCCCGAGGGCAAAGAATTTTATTGAATGTGTTCACTGCTTTATTTTGAATGTTTGAGAGATAATGAGAACTCAATAAATAATGCTGAAAAAAATGAAACATGGTGATAAGTTTGAAGCGTTAAGAACTATTTAAGACTCCCCAGCACGGCTGAGTAATGGGACTAATGACGACATTTATTCAAGCAATACTGCCTTCTCTTTCTGTGGCATCGCCCCCCCCACTTCATCCTCTCCCCTTGACATGTTACCTTGGGCATTCACTACCATCAGACTCTCCCTGCCACTATTTTTATTAAAATTAAAACTTCCAGTCAGTAGAAGTCTGATAGCATCCATTTTGATTTCTTCCATAAAATGTTACTTGCATTTTAAGCCTCTCTATTAAAGAATTTTTTAATATGGACACGTAGGTGGAATCCATTTTTGAAAAATTTTGATGGACAGCATATTTGCCTTTAGATTTTCGATTTATATAATGTACATTTCCATTTCTTTACCATACATATAAGGGAAATCTTGTATATGATCCATTTAAATGAATTGGAAATAGATACAGCCTTACCACCTGGCCAGTATCCAGCAGGTATGTTTGCATGTACAGACATGCATCTCACACCTTTTCATGAGAGCAAATTATAATTCTTAGTATTTTGAATGCAGCAGTAAATTATATTTTCATATTAAAAGAAGGACACTTTTCTCCTAAACTCTAAATAGTTCTTTAAAGTGAAGAGCTGGGTCTAGCCCTACTTAGGAAATATTTTAGGAAATATTAGTTATAAAGACAATCAAAGAAGGACTTGACTTTTTACCCAAGGAGAAAGTTAGATGTTTATGTAGAAATGGGTTATACATCTTATCTCATCATTTGGCAACAGTGATATAATGCAAAATTATGATTAGGAAATCACAATTCATAAAAATAGCATACAGATTTTTAAATAATATAATTTTTATGAACAAACTATGGTTAATGCCACCACCTCTGACTGTTACTTCTCATATTTCTGGGAGAGTATGAAAACAAAGACCCGCCACCTAATTAAAGGGCAGCTTTTCTACACCTAGTTACAAACATGTCATTTAAATACGACTTTTGGAATTGTCCTTCTTTGTACCCTAATTCTTTGTCAATCCAGTTAGCAGAAGTTATCGTTTAGTAAAGAATGACAATGTTGAAGCAGGAATTAATCTTAGTCCGTAATCATAATTGTGGGAATAAACGTAATTATTTTACTGTTCTGCAACTGAACCTAAGTTCTAAATCAAGTCTGCATTTGGAAGGTAACGCCAGCAATTCAAGGTGACCACTACATAGATGTGTCTCATCTACATTTTTTTTTTCTTTTTCTTTTTCTTTTTTTTTCAGACTTTTTTTTTTTAATAATTTTATTGAATCATAATTATGTACATTGGTGCAATCACAGGGCACGATTCATATACATTCAGAAATATTTTGATCATACTGTTACAGATA
>CAUYON010111735.1:0-10895 GCA_963573935.1 Arctocebus calabarensis | reverse complement strand
ACATTTAAAAGGCTTTGGAATTTCTACATATTTCTCCCTATCAGCAATAGTGTGTAACTTTTCTTTAACATATCAACTTATATGAGAATTAGTCATTATTTTATTTCCTTTTTTTTTCTTTCTTTCTTTGGATTCAATTTTGACCAAAGTATATTACTTAAACATTACTTTTTTAATTCAACTTGTCAATATATTGTTCAGGATATTGCATCCTCATTTATAAGTGAAACATGTTTGTAATTTCCCTTTATAACAATACATTTTCTCCAATTTCAATATCAGGTGTATCCAGATCAAGTAGAATGATATTGAAATATTTCTTCTTTTTTTATTGTTTATAAAATTTCTGGAATTGCTTGTTTTGTAAAAAAAAAAATAAATAAACTCTTCATTTTCTAATCCTACCACTCTGAGAGGTCAAGGCGGGTGGATTGCCTGAGCTCACAGGTTCGAGACCAGCCTAAGTCGGAGGGAGACCTTGTCTCTAAAAATAGCTAGATGTTGTGGCAGGCGCCTTTAGTCCCAGCTACTCGGGAGGCTGAGACAAGAGAATCACTTAAGCCCAAGAGTTAGAGCTATGATGCCACAGCACTCTACCAAGGGTGACAAAGTAAGACTCTGATTAAAAATATATATATATATCTATATGAATATATAGATATATAATAAAAACTCTTCATTTTACAGTTGGAGAAACTGAGGCCCAGTTACCTCTGTGATTTGTCAGGGTCATGTGGCTAGTTAGGTTTGGGGTGCAGGAACACCCCACAAAGGTTCTCTTTTGCCTGCTATTCAAACTGCTTGAGCTTTTGCCTGCTATTCAAACTGCTTGAGCTAGGCCGGGTCAGGGGAAAATTCTGAAAGATTGCTTGCTCTTCTCCAGGGGACTCAAAGACGAAGTGCTGATAGAATGTACAGCAAAGACAGGGCAGTGGAAGGCAGGCAGCCCTAGGACGTCAAAGGCCCCAGCTTTCCTCCTCCACACCTTCGCCCTCACGCATCAGATTTCACACCTTCTTCTTCCTTTGGAGTTCAAGCCCAAGTCTACTCCGAGTGGCTCTAACCTCCATGGTGCTTCCTAGTGGCCTGCCCAGCAATTTAACCACCTCTCACTCACTGATGTCAAACCAGCAGCACCTGCAATTCTTTGTTGCTGGGCTTTCTCCGACCACGCAGCTTGTTAGAGGGGCAGGGGAATGAAGAGTCCCCAGGAAAAGTCCCCCACGGGAAATGAGGGAGTGAGTGGGTGAGGCCCCCAGCACCGGCCCTGTGGAGATGATATGATGCAAAACGCTGTCCATCTGTGCCCAGCAGGATTAAGCTCCAGCTGCCCTCAGCGGTAATGGGGTTCCCTCCCCACTCCACCCCCAATAAAGAAGATTCACTCAGATCCTTATCTCAGGGTCTGCTTCTGAGAAAGCCAATCAGAAGTAAATCTCCCTCAGCACTCAGATTTCACTTGATCCAGATTTTACTAAATCCCCAATCAGAGTATTAGGTTTCAATGTATCCCCTGTGCTCATAAGTGCACACGCATACAGGTGTGTCCACACAGACCCACATGTAGAAATTGCAACTTTCTCTGAACCAGCCATCCCAAAGACATCATATCCCTCAGCCACTCAGCTGGGCTTTTCTGCCCCTCCAAGAAGAGCCTAGAAGTTCAGTAAGAACAATGAAAAACAGGGGAATATTGCTACTTGGTCTAATGCATATTTTTAACCCCACCCGCTATTCAGATCACACCCAGTTCATAGCCCTGGGGGAGTTCTCAGTAAATATCTGTTCATCAGGGCGGCACCTGTGGCTCAGCGCGTAGGGCGCCGGCCCCATGTCCCAAGGGTGGCGGGTTCAAACCCAGCCCCAGCCCAGCTGCAAAAATAAATAAATAAATAAAATTTAAAAAAAAAAAAATATCTGTTCATCAGCAAAGCTGTCGGAAGCCCCGCCCCAGTCCTTGCTCTGTTACCCTGATGGGCACCAAGAATGCCCCCCCCCCACTCCTATTCACTCTGCACACAGTGGTAGAGAAACCCCACTTGGTTTTGTCAAACTGCTCTGTCCCCTCAGGAGCGTGTGCCAGGAACACGCTCTCGAAACAGCCTGCTTATTCAGAAGCACATTTCCATTCAGCAGGCGCAGCTGTCACCCCTGCTGGAGGCCTGCTGGCTTACTGTCAACTGCTAGTCTCACCATTTGCCACCTGCCCAAAGGGAAAATTTAATTCACAGAAACTTGGAATGCAAATTTCAACCTCCCTCCCAACTCAGGGATCCCCTTTTGAGCCTTCCTGGCTGCTGCCATCTACTTCATGAACGCCTCAAGTGGGAGGGAACCCTGTTGGGGGGTGCGGGGCTCACATTATTAATAATTCTTCATAGTAATCATCATTTATTAAACATTTGCTACGTGCCAGGCACTATTAAAAGTGCTTGGCCTGCGTCAACTCACTTAATCACCATGACAAGCTCATGAAATTGCTGCTACTGTTACCACTCCACTCCGCAAGCAAGAAAACCACAGCACGGAGATGTTGATGATTTGACCAAGACCAGAGCTAGCAATTGGCAGCACGCTGTTTCAAACCAAGGAAGTTTCCCTCCAGAGTCTTCTCCGTCACCCTTCTCCTACTCAGGGTGAAATCTTCCATTCCTAACTTGGCCCTCTTAGGTTCAGATTGTGATAAAAGCCAGGGACCCTCTCCCTGCTCATGTGTGTGGACAAAAACTTTGCATATAAATCAGTGTAACCTGGTTTCTTGTACCCTCAATGAATCCCCAACAATATAAAAACAAACAAACAAAAAAAAAAACTTTGCACATAATTTCGGGAGTCGACCCACCTCAATCCTTGGAACCCAGGTTAGGATCCACTGCTAACACACCTATTTTGCTAACAAAATTTTCCTTTTGTGTCCATCTAAAAGTCCTTTTAGTAACTGTTCTATATCTAATAGGCATCTACATGTTTCTCCAGACTTAATTTTCCCAGTTCCATGTGAAACAATGCTCAACTTCACCAAAAATCAAAGACAAACAAATTGAGACAATACTGAGACCAAGGTGCCATTTTGTACCTTTACAACAATAACTATAAAGAAAAGACTTGAAAATCAAGTACTGGGAGGGGTGGACGGACTCTTGTTGCTGCAGACATCGGTCCCGTATCCACCACCTTCAGACACCTGGCAACACACAGGAAAGAGTGATGAAAATGTCCCCAAGCTTTTGACCTGATAATTCCACCCCCAGAACTATTCCAAGAAAATGATTGAGGTGGAAATAAAAGCATATGTAGAAATATATTTACAGCAAATTTGTCTCTAAGAGTCAAAAAGAAAAAAAAAAAACAATGTCCACCAAAACAATTGGAAATTATAAGTTGATTATATATTGTTTATTTATTTATTTTTGCATTTTTTTTATTTTTAGATGGAGTCTCTCTTTGTCACTCCCGGTAGATTGCCATCTACCAACTCTTGGGCTCAAGTGATTCTCTTGCCTCAGCCTCCCAAGTCACTGGGACTACAGGCACCTGCCACAACGCCCAGCTGTTTTTAGAGACGAGGTCTCACTCTGACTCAGGCTGGTCTCGAACCTGTGAGCTCAGGCAGTCCACCTGCCTCGCCCTCTCAGAGTGCTAGGATTAAAGGTGTGAGCCACTGCACCTGGCCTTTTTTTCTTTTTCTTTTTGAGACAGAATCTTACTCTGTCGCCCAGGTTAGAGAGCTGTGGCATCAGCCCAGCTCCCAGAAACCTCAAACTCCTGGATTCAAGTGATCCTCCCACCTCAACCTCCCAGAATGCTAGGATTATACGCATGAGCCACCACTCCTGGCCTAAAAAAAAAAAATCAACATATTTAATAGTTATGAACTAAATGGAACACTTCAAACAATGGAAAGTATTTAAACAACATTCATTGTAAAAAGTGGAACACAAATCAGCATCATGATTGTTGCCAATTGCGGGTGGTAGGATGGGAAGACCCAAGGAGCTTTCAACGCTTTTCAGAGCTTCACTCTAAAAGGTAAAAAGCCAAGCAATCAAAATAAAAGAAGCTCAAAGGAAAAAGAGAGTGAAACCATAAGGAATCAGAGGAACACTTAATAGGAAAAAAAAGCTATAATACTATCTGTGAAATCTGAAAAGATACACATCTATTAAACAAGAATAGAATGTAGGGAGTGAGGGTGGAATAATCAGAAAACAAAGTTCTTGGAGTTAGAGTTATAATAGCTGAAATAATAAATTCAACAGAAACTCTGAAAGATAGAGTAACAGAAAATGGAACAAAAATAGAGAAAATGGGACAAATGATGCCCAATCCAGAAGTCCGATTCGTACCTGCCAGGAATCACTAAACACAGAGATAATCTCCAGGACAGCATTTAATGAGCCAAGCAAAGGCCCATGCCCAACCCATGGCTCAGGAAGGAAAGGAGGACCCTGCTGCCTTTGGGGTCTATTAGGAAAGGGTACTGCCTCCCACCACACCCAGGAGTGTGGTCCCCTATTAGGAAGTGGGTGCCAGGTGATACACAGCCCAACGCTACCAACGTCCACTGCACATGACCCCTACTGACTCCTAGTACCCACTCATTCTCTAACTACAGATAGAGCATTTTAAGTAGGATTTAGCATCCAAATCCAAAATCTCCCCCTTTTGGCTTTTGGATACTATCACAGCTAAGATGTATTGTGAACATCCTATATGCCAGCTGTTTCTCCGGGGTTATCTTATTAAAGCCTTACAACAAAGCAAAGAAGAAAGTATACTCAATAACTCATTTTATAGATCAAGAAACTACTGCCCAGAGAGGTTGAGAAGCACATTCAAGTTCACCCAGCTAGTAAGGAGAAAGGCCAGAATTTGGACCTAGGTAATCTGACTATGGAGCTTACATCACAGGACCTTCGATCCCTCTCCCAGGTTTCCCAGGGTCTCTGGAGACTCAGAAGCCTTACTGTACTCTGGACCCAGAGAGCAGCTAGGGTGGTTGTTGAATGGCCTTGAATCTCTTTGCAGCTGCACAGCACTCTTAGCTCTCAGAGCCCCTGGCATGCTGGTCACCCCAGGAGGGCCATCAGCTGTTGCAATCACCAGGGTTTGGGGAGCAGGATCTCAGCCCTCCTCCTGGGCCCCTACCTCACTCAGGGGCTGCCCAACATTCTACTCCAGCTGCAGAACAGGAACGTCCTGTGTAAGGATCCCCTTGGCCCTCTGAAGGTTTGCTAAAAACTCAGCTCACAAAAGGCAGATTAATTGAAGAAAGGCATACAAATTTCTTTAACATGAGCCTTCAGAAAGAAGACTCAGAGATACAAGGGAAATTGTCCATTTTTATGTGTGGGTTCAACAAAGTGTGGACAGCGTTTAGAACTATGATTGGGCACAGGGGTATGATGTAGTGCTGCTAGGCTGAGTGGGGAAAGCCAGCAAGTGGCTGTCTAGCTTCTTCTTGGTCTCTCCGAGCATTTCTTCCTCCTGGGTGTGGGGCAGGAACCCTTTGGGAATACGGTCTTATGATTTACAATCAAGGTAAGTCATATAATTTCTTTAGGACCAGTTTTTAGGCAGAAAGACAGGGGGAAAGCTAGAGCAAGCTTTTGGTTTTATGGCTGGCTTTGGGGAAGCAGGGTTCTAGGTTCTATGACCCATCTTGGAGAAGAGGAATTCTGGTTTCTCCGGCTAACAATGGGGGAGGGTGGGATTGAGAGAGGAGGGCAGGAGAAGGTCAGAGAAAAACTTTGGCTTCTGAGGCTGTCATTGGGGGTTTTGTTTCTAAGCCTCAACATTGAGAAGCCAAACAAAAGCAGAACCTGGGGTGCTTTTGAGGGCACCCAACAGCTGGCACTTCCTTCCCAGTGGCAGGAGCCAGGCCCAGGGCTGCCCTGTCAGAGAGCAGTAAGGCACAGCCTCATGTCAGCTGGGAAAGGTTTCATGGGCACAGCTGTGTCTGGTAGAGACCTGCCTTAAAACCACCATCTCTATTCCTCTATTCTGCCTCCCTCCCCCTTGCTTTGTCCTTGAAAATGCTGAGCTGCACAGAGAAGCTCTCAGCATTTAGAAGGCAGTGAGTCTAGGCTCGGTGCCTGTGGCTCAAGCGGCTAAGGCACCAGCCATGTACTTCTGATCTGGCAGGTTCAAATCCAGCCCGGGCCCACCAAACATAAATGATGGCTACAACCAAAAAATAGCCAGGCGTTGTGGCGGGCACCTGTAGTCCCAGCTACTTGGGAGGCAGAGGCAGGAGACTCGCTTGAGCCCAGGAATTGGAGGTTGCTGTGAGCTGTGATGCCACAGCACTCTATCCAGGATGACAGCTTGAGGCTCTGTGTCAAAAAAAAAAAAAAAAGAAAGAAAGAAATTTGACAATGTGGAGGAAATGGATCAATACCTGGAATCACATCCTCTCCCTAGACTTAATCAAGAAGAAACAGATCTCTTAAACAGACCAATTTCAAGCACTAAGATCAAAGAAACAATAAAACATCTCTCAACAAAAAAATGCCCTGGCCCAGATGGCTTCACACCAGAATTCTATCAAACCTTCAAAAAAGAGCTTATATCCATACTACAGAAATTATTCCAAAAACTTGAGAAGGAAGAAATCTTTCCCAACATGTTCTATGAAGCAAACATCACTCTGATACCAAAACCAGGAAAACACCCAACTAAAAAGGAGAACTTCAGACCATTTCACTAATAAATATAGATGCAAAAATTCTCAATAAAATCCTAGCCAATAGATTACAGCTACACATTAAAAAATATATACATCACAATCAAGTAGGTTTCATTCCAAGGATGCAACGCTGATTTAACATATGCAAGTCCATAAATGTAATGCACCATATCTACAGAAGCAAAAACAAAGACCATATCCTCTCAACAGATGCAGAAAAAGCATTCAATAAAATTCAGCATCCTTTTCTAATTAGAACACTCAAGAATATAGGCACAGGGCTCGGCGCCTGTGGCTCAACGGGCTAAGGCGCTAGCCACGTACACCTGAGCTGGTGGGTTCGAATCCAGCCCGGGCCCACCAAACAACAATGCTGGCTGCAACCAAAAAAATGGCCAGGCATTGTGGCGGGCGCCTGTAATCCCTACTACTTGGGAGGTGGAGGCAGGAAACTCACCTGAGCCCAGGAATTGGAAGTTGCTATGAGCTGTGATGCCACAGCACTCTATCCAGGGTGACAGCTTGAGGCTCTGTCTCAAAAAAAAAAAAAAAAAAGAATATAGGCACAGGTGGCACATTTCTTAAACTGATTGAAGCATCTACAACAAACCCACAGCTAATATTATAATAGGTGGAGTAAAACTGAAAGCTTGTCTGCCTAGAACTGGAACCAGACAAGGTTGTCCTCTATCAGCACTACTATTCAACATAGTGCTAGAAGTTCTAGCCAATACAATCAGGCAAAAGAAGGAAATAAAGGGCGTCCAATAGGAGCAGAGGAGATCAAACTCTCCCTCTTTGCCGACAATATGATTTTATATTTAGAGAATCCAAAGACTCAATCACGAGACTCCTGAAAGTGATAAAAAAATATATAGTAATGTCTCAGGATATAAAATCAATGTCCACAAATGAGTAGCCTTTGTATACACCAATAACAGCCAAAATGAGAACCTAATCAAGGACACAATCCCCTTCACAGTAGCTTCAATAAAAAAGAAATACCTAGAAATATACCTAACAAGAGAGAAGAAGGACCTCTACCAAAAAAAATTATGAAACCCCTAAGAAAAGAAATAGCAAAAAATATCAACAAATGGAAGAATATACCATCCTCATGACTAAGAAGAATCAACTTTTTTTTTTTTTGAGACAGAGTCTCGCTATGTTGCCCTCAGTAGAGTGCTGTGGTGCCACAGCTCACAGCAACCTAAAACTCTTAGGTTCAAGCAGTTCTCTTGCCTCAGCCTCCCAAGTAGCTGGGACTACAGGTGCCCACCACAACATCCAGCTGTTTTTTGTTGCAGTTGTCATTGTTGGTTAGCTGGCCTGAGCCAAGTTTGAACCCACCAACTTTGGTGTATGTGGCTGGTGCCATAACCACTGTGCTACAGACACTGAGCCAAGAATCAACATTATTATTTTGTTGTTGTTATTGTTGTTTGGCCAGGGCGGGGTTTGAACCCACCACCTTGGTATATGGGGCCTGTGCCATGCTCACTGAGCCACAGGCATTGCCCAATTATTAAAATGTCTATACTTCCCAAAGCAATCTACAAGTTCAATGCAATCTCCATTAAAATACCAACATCAGGGCCAGGTGCGGTGGCTCATGCCTGTAATCCTAGCACTCTGAGAGGATCAAATTCAAAAACAGTCTGAGCCAGAGTGGGACCTCATCTCTAAAAATAGCTGGGTGTTGTGGTGGGCACCTGCAGTCCCAGCTACTCAGAAGGATGAGGCAAGAGAATTGCTTGAGTCCAAGAGTTTGAGGTTGCTATGAGCTATGACACCACAGCACTCTACCAAAGGCAACATAGTGAGATTCTGTCTCCAAAAAATAAATAAATAAATAAAATACCAACATCATACTTTCAAGATTTAGAAAAAAATAATTCTTCATTTTGTATGGAACCAGAAAAAAACCCTATAACAAGGCAATTCTAAGTAATAAAAACAAAGCTGGAGCTATCACCCTACCAGATTTTCGGCTACACTACAAGGCCATATTGATCAAAATAGCATGGTATTGGCACAGTAATAGCGACATAGACATTTGGAACCAAATAGAAAACCATGAGATGAAACTAACATCTGACAGCCACCTGATCTTTGATAAACCAAACAAGAACATACAACTGGGGAAAAGAATCCCTATCCAATAAATGGTGCTGGGAGAACTGGATAAAAGCATGTAAAAGACTGAAATTGGACCTACAACTTTCACCACTTACAAAAATTGATTCAAGATGGAAAAAAAGATTTAAATCTAAGGCATGAAACAATAAAATCTTCAAAGAAAGTGTGGGGAAAACACTTAAGGATATTGCCTGGGGAAAGATTTTATGAAGAAGACTTCCATGACAATTGCAACAACAACAAAAATAAATAAATGGACTTAATTAAAATGGAAATCTTCTGTATAGATACAGAGACAACAACCAAAGCAAATAGACAACCTTCAGAATGGAAATATATATTTGCATATTACGAATCAGACAAAGGCTTGATAACTAGGATCTACCGAGAACTCAAATTAATCAACAACAAAAAAGACCCAATAATCTTATATATCTATGGACAAGAGACATGAATAGAACCTTCTCTAAGGAAGACAGACAAATGGCTAACAAACATATGAAAATATGCTCATTGTCCTTAATCATCAGAGAAATGAAAATCAAACCAGCCAGAGATATTACCTAATCCCAGTGAGAATGGCCCACATCACTAAGTCTCAAAGCTGCAAATGTGGTGTGGATGTGGAGAGAAGGGAACCCTTTTACACCGTTGGAAGGACTGCAAACTCACACAGGCTCTTTGGAAAGAAAAATGGAGAATGCTCAAAGATCTCAAATTAGAGCTCCCATTTGACCCCTCAATCCTACTACTAGGCATCTATCTACCCAAAAGAAAAAAAATCATTTTACCATTAGGACATTTGCACTGGATTGTTTATTGCAGCTCAGCTTACAACCACCAGTACATGGAAACAACCTAAATGTCCATCAACTCAGAAATGGATTAACAAACTGTGGTACATGCACACCATGGAATACTATTCAGCCAGAAAAAAAGATGGTGACTTCACATCTTTTGAAATATCCTGGACAGAGTCGAAACACATTCTTCTTAGTACAGTAATCACAAGAATGGAAAAGCAAATATGCAATGTACTCGGTACTAATATGAAGCCCATAGACAATCCCATGCACGCCCAAATAGGAGAAAAACTCATTTCTATTTCAGTCGAGGGGAGGAGGAACCAGGAAGGGGGAGGGAGTTGGGCTGCGCTCACTGAATGGGCACAGTATAGGGGTGTTTGTCACACCTTTTGTGTGTGGGACATAACCACAGACGAACTCTACCTAACAAAACCAAATATTTTGACCTGGTTGTTTGTACCATCACATTAACCTCAAATAAATGTTAAAAAATAACAAATGGGGTTCGTCAGCCCGCAGTGTCTCCCCACCAGGGCTGCACCTTCAGGTGCCAGGCACAAGGGGCAGTGGGCAGCTCTGAGGTGTACTGTGTGCCCTGAATCTTTTGTTTACCCTCCTGGGCCTAATTCAAATGTCACCTCCTGCTGTGCAGCTTCTCCAACCGGATCATGTCTGTCACCTAGATGTGATCCCTCCCCGCTCCGCTTGGGGCCCAGAGAACTCCGTCTCGTTCACACACTGACCAAGGGCCGGATGCTGGGCCCGGATAAAGTCAGAAGCAGACCCTGTCCCGGCATCAGAAGCCCTATCCCTCCCGCCAGAGGGCCTCATCTCCTTTCTCATCTGGGGCCCAAAGCTCTTGCCATCCCACACAGCAATCCCCAGCACCCCACAGCCGTGAGGGCTGTCCCACACAGCAATCCCCAGCACCCCATGGCCGTGAGGGCCGTCCGCTCAGGAATCCCCAGCACCCCACGGCCGTGAGGGCCGTCCCAAACACCTATCCCCAGCACCCAATGGACGTGAGGGCCTTCCCACACAGCAATCCCCAGCACCCCAGGGCCTTGAGGGCCGTCCCACACTGCGTTCCCCAGAACCCCACGGCCTTGTGGGCCGTCCGCTCAGCGATCCCCAGCACCCCATGGCCGTGAGGGCCGTCCCACACAGCGATCCCCAGCACCCCACGGCCGTGAGGGCCGTCCCACACAGCAATCCCCAGCACCCCACGGCCATGAGGGCCGTCCGCTCAGCAATCCTCAGCA
>CAUYON010111733.1:0-11875 GCA_963573935.1 Arctocebus calabarensis | reverse complement strand
AGTGCAAAAAGAGGAGACAGCAAAGCTCCAGTGTCTCGTCTCCCCTGCAGGTGTCTGGCCCTTCCAGCAAGCTGGTTCCTCCATCCCCCAGCCTTGCTGGTTCCTGCATCCACCACAGCATCAGCACCGCCAGGGCCAAGGTGGCAGGTCATAGGGCTGCCTTGTCCTGCATCACTAGGACATTAAGGCACAGCTTTCAGGGGCCTCAATCTCCTAAAGTAATTTACCAAAATACTCCCTTCAATTACATCTATCCTATGTTTAACTTGGGAGGTTCTGGAAAATAAAATTCATCTATCGCATCACATTTTGTGCAGCCCCTTTGAGCCTGGCTGCCCAGATAACCCACTTGGAGTGATAGCTCCAGGGGCAGTTGTGCCTATCACCCAGAAAGTTCTTTCTGGCTCATTTTCTGCTCATGTTAATGCTGCTTGTGAATTCATGAATCCATAGCATTTTACTTCATTTTTGATTGAGGGCCAAACTTAACTCCTTTTAAGAGCAGCACATTTCAAAAGTCATCTCTTTATCCTTTGTTCTCCTTTGCTTCCTCCCTCCAACTCTATCTCTTTTGTTCTCAGCCCATTTGTCAAGTATGTATTAAATAGTTTACTCAACGTTCAGATCAATGAAATGCTGCAGATTTGATTTTATAGGCTAGTATGTTAATTGGATGCTATCTGCAGCTGTGCCTAGAAGGCCTGCATCAATGATTCTGAAAATGCGTTTGTCACAAGAGTTCTCATTTTTCTCAGTGCTTGTCCTCCTTTGGTGGCTCCCAGTACCTATGGGATAGAAGTTGGAATTCTCCATCTTGACACTCAAGCCATTTATGTAAGTCTCACGATTTTGTCATCATACTCTCCAAGATTCCCTCCTGTTCACCACCTATGCTAAAAATGATGAATACAAAAGTAGCAGTAGCTTTTTCAGAATCACAGGAAAAACCTCCTAGAGACACACACTCAGTCATCTGGGAGACTCCTGGAGGCTGCAAGGACTTCTTGACATATCCAGGAAACACAATATGATGTGCTGTTCCCAGCACGGCTCACAGTTCTGAGCATACAAGTGCACTGCATATCCCTGCACAGTCAACATCATGCTGGCTCTTTGTTAATCTGCCTCCTCTGTTACCACAGCAGCCTGTACCTGGTCATAAACCAGGAGGACCTCAACAAGGAAATGAAGACATCACATATTGGTATTTGTTTCTGGGCTGTCATGTACTTATCTGATTTTTCTCTCTCCTCATCCCTTCAAATGTCATGGTTTACAGTCCTTGGAAGCCTCATCTGAACAAGGAGATGGAGACGACCACATCATCTGAACATGGTGGAGTTCCAAGATTTCTTCTAGTTTTAAACAACTACAAAATAGGCAGAATTATAGGCAGAAGAGTTTTCATTTATAGCACCACGGGCAGTGCAGGGACGCTGATCTCTGAGAGGAGGAAATGAATGAAGTGAGACCTACAGTTGCCTCCACTTATCACTTGGATAGTTTTCAGGCTGAAGTTCAAGGACAGAGTTTGGCAGTTTGAATGAATTAAAGCGACCAAGACCAGAGTTTGGGCAGGTGGTCAAATAGCTAGAATATCCAGGGCAAAATATCAGAAAGTAGGGAGCTTCACAGAGAATGCTCCAGAGACCTGCAGTGGGGTCCCCACTGGATGATAGCTGTCTGTGTGTGTATACAAGGAAACTACCTGGAGTTGGAAAAAGAACAATCTGGGAGGACTAAGTAAAACAATCCCTGTAGATCATATGAGGCTGGGAATAATTTGTGTTCCCACCCACTAGAATGGAAAGACCTCATAGTATATGTGGTATTAAGTGGCCATTTCAGAGGCTGTTGTCTCAGTAGAGGGACCAAACTAGCTCTAGATCTGTATTAACTAAGTAAAGTTAAAAGCAAACCTTGGAAGGATTAAATTGCTCCTCGGGAAAAAATCCAACAATATATGAAGAAATACACTAGCATCCAGCAATGAAGTATAAACCAAGTATTCAGCAGCCAATTAAAAATTATGAAGAATGCAAAAAATAGGCACTATGACCTGTAAGTAGGAGGAAATATAAACAATATAATTAGATCTAAAAAAAGACATAGATGGCAGCAAGCACAATGTAGAAATAGCTGTTATAAATATACTCCTTATCTTCATGCACATAAAGGAAAGCATAAACATGATGACAGGGAAGATAAAACTACCAATCAAATTTTTAGACATGAAAAATGAAGAAATTCTTTTTTTAAAATTTTTTTTGTAGAGACAGAATCTCACGTTATTGCCCTCAGTAGAGTGTCGTGGGGTCACACAGCTCACAGCAACCTCCAACTCTGGGCCTAGGCGATTCTCTTGCCTCAGCCTCCTGAGCAGCTGGGACTACAGGTACCTGCCACAAAGCCCGGCTATTTTTTGGTTCAGCCAGGGCGGTCCTGAACCTGCCACCCTTGGTATATGGGGCTGGCATCCAACCCACTGAACCACAGGCGCTGCCCCTGAAGAAATTCTTAAATGAAGAATTTACTTGAGGAGAATATCACCAGGTTAAACATATAAAAGAAAGATTAATGACCTTGAAGAAATAGTAATAAAAGTATTTAAATGAGACAGTGGAAAGACTAAAAAATTAGGAATGCAAGCTAATGTGTAATTAGAGTCCTATGGCGGAAAAGGCAGAGCAAGAAAGACAGAAAAAAAATTAGAAGAAATAATGGCCAAAAAAAGTTCACATTTGAATTAAACTATACATGCAACAGATACAAAAATCTCAACATACCTCCAGCACAAAAAAAATACGAAGCA
Source organism: Arctocebus calabarensis (assembly GCA_963573935.1). Lineage (NCBI taxonomy): Eukaryota > Metazoa > Chordata > Mammalia > Primates > Lorisidae > Arctocebus > Arctocebus calabarensis. The sequence goes on along the minus strand of CAUYON010111733.1, from coordinate 9,063 downwards.
AATTATACCAGGATGTGTCATAATTAAATGAGTGATAAAAAGAAAACCCTAACAGCAGCCGTAAGAGATATTACATAAAGGGGAATGAAGATTGTAAATTTCTTTCAAGACATTAGGCAAATCAGAAGACCATGGCATCATATAGTTAAAATACTGCAAGGAAAATGATCAGAATAAAATTTGACAGGCAGAAAAAGTATCTTCAAAACATTAAAGTAAATAAAGACTTTTTCAGACAACCAGAAATTGAGAAAGCTCGTCAGCAGCAAACAAACATTATGAGAAATGTTGATGTAATTTTCTGGATTATTTTTTAAGTCAAAGGAAAATAACCCTGGATAGTAATTGATATTATACAAAAGAATGTAGAGAAGTGAAAATTGTAAATGTGTGGATAAGTGAAAAATATATTTTTTCTAGTTTTCTACTGTCTTTTTGAATAATTAAAAAATAATTGTTTCAAGCAAAGTAATAACAATGTGATTTGTAACACATGTATAATTAAAATGTATGTCAACAATAGTGCAAAGGCTAAGAGAGGAAGAAGGGAAGCATACTGTTCTAAGGCTCTTAAACTATTAAAAAAATGGTCTAATTTTTTAAGTGATGGGGTTGCACTCTGTTGCCCAGGGTAGATGGCAGTGGCATGAACATAGCTTATTGCAACCTCAAACTCCTGGGCTCATGCAATCCTCCTGCCTCAGCCTCCTGAGTAGCTGGGACTGCAGGTGTGTGCCACTATGCTGGCCAAAAGATGTATACGCATTATTTGAAGGTGGACTGTGATAATTAAAGATGTATAAGTGTATTGTAAACCCTAGAGCAACCATTTAAAAAAAGAGTTATAGATAATAAACAAATAACAGAGACAAAATGATTAGAACATGGTCATCAACATTCAATGTCCACACATTAAAGCAAAGCAAATGCAAAACTGCACAGCAAATATGGAAAAGATGAAAAGGATCCATGTCCACCTATCTGGTGGTAGCCTACTCATGAAATGCAACTGCAAGGTATTCTAAGATACAAGACAATGCAGGATATCTGGCATCACCAACCCTAGATACAGACATTATGTTGTTATAGAGTGATACTAATTATCACAAAAGGCACTGCCAAGGAAACAAAGAGGGAGAGAGATTCAGGCAACTCAATGAGACAGGTGTAAGACGTGGACCCTGCTTGTCGAGAATCCAATCTAGAGCAACCAAATTCTATATTGAGTATGCTGTTTTTTAAGATCTTTCTATCATATATTACATATAGTTACCCATACCAAATCAACATGCTCTTTCACATATTCTTGCCTGTGTCCTGCCTACAATATCCTTTCCTGTCTTGTTTCCTTGGCAAATTCCCAACCATCTCCCAGTTCAGTTAATACAGTACCTCTTCAGTGATATGCTGCCCACCTTTTCAGAGGTGCCACAGGAACCATTTCTGCTGGTTGCTATGGCACCTCTGAATTGGCATTTATCCCATGGGATTGTGTTTTCCTTTTTGCCTTCCCCTAGACCAGTCTCTAACTTGAGGGTGGATTAGGATCATCTGAAGTTTTTGTTAGAACACAGATTCCTGACACCTCCTCCAGCCTCAGAGCTTCTGATTTAGCAGGTCTGAGGTAGGGTATTACTAACAAATTTATGAGTGATATTGATGCATTCAGGAACTATATTTTGAGAAACATTGGCCAAAACAGTGAGTTTTCAAAGAACAATGTTGCAAGAGACATAGGAAAAACCAAACCAGAGTGTTTTTCCTGATCTCAACACAACACTTCTGACACCAGATTGGGGTGGGGGGTGTTATCCTACACAACCAAGTGATCAGCTCTGTGATGGACACCAATTGGTTGTCCTCTAATTCAATTCAATTCTGACATTATCTACCTAAACATTATCTGGAGATAGCATCTAGTTCTGCAGGTTGGGGTCTCAGTCCCACCTTAGATCCCAATTGTAAGCCTCCAACATGTTCTGTGTGCTTCTGACAGACTGGCTATAACTTCCAGGTTCCCAGGACCCTCTGCTTGGGCTTGAGTAATTTGGCTCACAGAACTTGGGGAAATACTTCACCTACATTTACAGGATACAGATGAATAGCCAGATGGCGAAGATGGAGAGGGCAAGGCATGAGGGCAGGGGATCAGAACTTTCCTTTCTCTGTCTTGATATGTCATCTTGTGCTTAGCCATCCAGAAGTTCACCCCGTCCTGTGCTTTATGGAGGCTTCATTGCATACGTATGATTGATTATGTCATTGCCCGATGGTGATCAACTCAAACTTCTGTCTCTCTCCTCTCCAAGCTGGGCTGAACCTGAACATTTCCAACCTTCTATTAATCGGGTTGGTTTCTATAATCCCCCAGCCAAAGATCAACTCATTAGCATACAAAACACACTTCTTACTTTGGAGATGCCAGGGGTTCTAACAGCTACAAGCAGATTAAAAACTATATGAGGTCTGACAATTAAGTTTGTGAACTTGTCCTAGAAAAAGTGCTACATAGATAGATCATTGCAAAAGTTTTGACATACACAAAATTCAGGACAGAAATCTACATGGAAAGAAACAAATGAAGCCCTCCCAGAAACATCATTGAGCTGAGCAAGTTGAAATTTGCACAAGTGAATCAGAAAGGATGTTGTCAAATGTGGTGTTTGGAAGTGAAATAATAGACCATAACAGTCTGTCTAAAAAACTTTTGTAGTGACCTATGTACCTTATTGTTAAGTATTGTTATGGTCACCTTTTAAGTTCTCCCCTTGGGAAGCTATGCACCTACACTAGGACCTAGTCCACCCTTCAAGGCAGTTTTGGAAAGGCATTTTTTTCCTGGAATGGCCATCAAAGCTGTTACCATATTACTCTTGATGACCTGAGTGTCATCAAAATGCCCTCCTTTCTATATATATTTTTTTATCTCTGGGTAAAGTCACTAGGGGCCAGGTCAGGTGAATAGGGAAGGTGTTCCAAAATGGTTATTTGTGTTCTGGCTAAAAAATTCCATCACAGACAGTGCCTTGTGAGTTGGTGCATTGTCATGATGCAAGAGTCATGAGAAGTTGGCCAAGATTTTCAATTAAGATTTTCCTCAGTGTTTCTCTACTGATGTTACTTGGTCTGTTATACTTCTCACAGTCAACTGATGATTCTGATGTACAATTCAATGAATTTTTTCAATGCTTCTGTCAGTTCTGCTCATTGCTGGCTTCCCTGACCTCCCGTTATCAGCGACATGTTCACTCCCTACAGAAAAACATTTCATCCATTTTGAAATTGCCATTTCTTTGTGGCATTAGCCCATGGATTAACATTGAGATAATGCCACTCTTGCCAAGCTTAACAAGAAATGCACACAAGCTTGTTCATTGCTCTAATTCAAGCTCCAACATTCTCACAACAGCATACAAAAACATGCAACAACAATAATGAACACCACTCAGCAAGACATTGCCACACATCAACACAAAACCCAACTGTGAGGCACTGATATGCCAAGGTTATTAAACCTTACTGAATTATTTGTACAGTGCTGCCAATGTAAGCGCATGGTGGCAAGTTCGTGAACTTAATTGTCAGATCTCATATGTAACCTATGTGTATGTATATATGCACACACAAGAAAAATAAAACACAATTATCACAAATGTTATATTTATTTTTATATTCCTTATATCTAGCATGGTGCTGGCAAGGAGTAGATACTTAAAATACATTTCTATAGAGTGAATAAATATCTGAATTGATTAAAATATAACTATGATATATGATATAATAAAATAATATAAAATAATGTGACCTACTAGCATCCCAGCAGAAATACAGTAGCTTAATTAGCAATGCCATATTACAACAGAGAGCTTATATGTCAAATGCCATCTGAGAAATATTTAGCTATTTGCCATTCATACCTTTATCAACTCCTAAGAAATAAAACTGACACTACGGAGCACATAATTTTAAAAAGACTTTTTAGTCAGGGTTGGAAATTATGATGAAGAAACACAGATCAAGCCAATAATTAAATTGTGTTGAGTTCAGGCAGGGTTTTGTGAGAGCTGACAAGGGGGCTGTCGAGAGAGAGTCTGTGTATCTTTAGCACAGTCTGTGATTGGCGCTGACTGGTCAGCAGTGGGATGTCTATAGTTGATGCTCAGTTTAACTGGTCACAGTTGCCTCCCTAGGAGGTTAATGAGCTGGCTCAGCATGAACAGTTGGCATCAAATGAAGCTGGTTTTGTGATTTGTCCCAGCTTGACAGGTCAAATTTCACTGGGCATGTTGATGACTGGGTCTCACTCCACATGCCTTCCTGGCTCCTTTCATATCTTCGAGTGAGATCAACTTTATTCTGGATTTTCTTTTTCACACCTTGTTATCTTTCCAATAAAATAATTTTGAGACAAATCTGAAACACATAAAACAGTACATTTAAAAATTTTTTTAAATCTAATAATAATAACCACAGTTTAAAGGAGTAGGTAATTAGAATACTGGAACAATAAATTTCCAAAATAAAAGGCAAAAATCAGGTTTGTTTCATAGCCTAAAGCAAAACAATGAATACTTGTAATAAAGAAGGAGAGAAAGAAGACAGGAAAAATATAAATGAAAAGGAAAGTTGGATGCAACTTTCAGTTCCTTTGCAACTCCTTCTTGTTCTTGAATCAACTTCCTTATATCAACATAAACTTCCAGGTACAGATGCCGCCCTCCTTCCTCTCCCTGGTCCAGCCCCCAAGGGGTCCATCCCTTGTCTGGTAAAAGTATATTCTTCCTTCCTACATTCACTCTCCTACTCCTCATTTTTTTGCCTTTCCCAAAATGGGCAGCCTCTCAATGCCTAAGGAGAAATATATGCCTTTATCACTCTAAGAAATCACTGCAAAACAGTCACGGTGGCCATTCTCCACTGCCACCATGAAAAGTCTGAGCAGGCATTGTCAGTAGTCAGGATGTGCCTCTCAGCCACCCAAATGGGAACAAAATTCTGGGGAGGTTGGAACCAGACTACAGAAACATCACGTCCTAAGGAATGGTATTGGTTCTAAGAAAAAAATGATCACATCTAAAATGATTCCAAGTGAATGGAGGTAGTCAACCTATTTTGAGTTGGTGGCCTGCCACCATGACTGAAGAAAGACTTTGAGCAGACAGTGATGGAGCCCTTTAATGATGGGGTAGGGGATTAGAGAGCAAGAATGAGACTGCGCCCCCAGCGCTGTCAGGGGAGGCCCCTGACTCTCCCATGGAGACAATCTTGAGTATTCCAGTCCACCTGGCATGTGTACTTCTCCTGGTAAGTCACTAATTTGTCATTTTGGCCACTATCTCAGTGTTCCAGGGGCAGCCAAATGGAGGCTGCCTTCACTCTCTAAAGTTGAGTTTGTTTTCTTTTTGATTGCAGTAGATGGATGCTGCCAGCCTCCAACAAAGACAAGATAAGGAAATGGTTTCACTCCCTTCTTCTGACCAAATACAGTGACAAGCAACATACAAAGATTGTCCCCACCCCTCCTACTCCATCCCTGAGCAGTTGACATTTCACTGAATGAATGGTCCTGGCTCCCAAAGCAGGGATTGTTCACTGGGGGGGTGGGCATTCAGTGGACCTCTGAGGGGTGGCCTGTCACCTATAGTCAAAAAGAGAAAGGTATTCTGAGCCCTTTTCATTGATCTAATGGCAGAAACTAAGAGCCTATCTGAGGTACTGCCAAGATTGACCTTTCCAAAGATTTTGTGAGACAGCAAGTTCTTGTATTAAACTCTTATATGCTGGGAATAGCTATAGTGGAATCTCTTTCCCACAACTGAATCTTGATGAATGGATACACCAAGGGAAGTAGAATTCATTACTTGGAGGTGTCAGAGCCTTTGGCCCCATGAAGGAGGTTTCTCCAATGATCCCTCTTACATGGTTGATGGGAAATGTTCCTAAGAGACTGAGCAAAACCAAGTTTCTAAATCTGAAGCTGAAAGCCAGTTCGGCTCTGTAGTCATTGAGGCCCTAGTGAGTTGTCTTCTTAGATGACATTTCATTTATCTAACCACAAATGTTAAGTTTATGATATGCTGTAAACAACACATCGTATTAGGCAAGTATTACTATTTTTATCCCCATTTACAGGTGAGCCTTTACTGAGAATCAGAAGGTAGGTGGCTTATCCACAGTCCCGAAGTTGGTAATGCGGCCACACGGACCCCCACCTGGGGTGGTCCGATGGATATCAATGTTCATTGTCCATGGCAATCATCAGTGTAGATTTCACTTCTAACAACATTGTATTTCTTGATCTAGGTCCCAGATGCTAGGAATTCCGCCTATTTTCATGCCTATATTTACAAGTTTGACAAGTGTCAAAATAAAGCCCACAAAGAGAAGTATGTTTCTGAGAGAAAAAACTGCTAATAATGAGAGACAGAACTGACTTCATCAATTTTCAAAATTGGCTTTAAATACAGCAGTAAACTCTAGAACTGTTCTCATAATAGTCATGAGTGGGGACAGAAAGAAAACCTGTTTGCCATGTTACACTTTCACATTCCACATTTCGTGAAATGTCACTTTGCAGCAAAAGAGCTGTCACTAATTTCAGGTCACAGAAAGTGGTGGGTAATAAAATATTTTTCCAAAGAAATTGTAGAATTCTTGCTTATATTCATAAATAAAAGGATATGTTTTTAAGCATAGAATTAAAAAGTTGTGGACTTTCCATTTCCCATGAATGATATGCATTCCCACCCATGTTCTGCAAAGGAAGGGGACTATGCCCTTTTGTCTCCTCCAGTGAGAATGCTTCTCTTCTGCACAGAAGCCAGCTCTGCTGTCTGTGGGGCACTCCTAGGCTGCCGGTGCAGGCTCAGCCTGAGACATCTCCCAGCGGATTATGGAGCTCTGCAGGGTCCCAACTCTGTGTCAGTGGGGTTAAACATTTCATGGTTTAATCAGTTTTCTTTGTCAGTTTCTGTGGTTTATCTGATTACAAACTCCTTCCTCTCTAAATTTCACTTTACATAATAATCAGACAGGAGATTCAACTATCATCTCCTGCTCCTTCTGCAATGACATTTTTTCTTTGTTATAAAATCATAGCTGTGTACATTAATGCAATCATGGGGCACAATGTGCTGGTTTTATATATAATTTGAAATATTTTCATCAAACTGGTTAACATAGCCTTCAGCACATTTTCTTAGTTATTTTGCTAAGACATTTATATTCTACACTTAGTAATTTAACATGTACCCTTGTAAGATGCACCAAAGGTGTGGTCTCACAAATTACCCTCCCTCTACCTATCCTCCCCCCTCCCCTCTCCTTCCTCTCCCCTTTCCTCTTCTTCTTGGGTGATAATTGGGTTATAGCTTTCATATGAAAGCTATAAATTGGTTTCATAGTAGGGATGAGTACTTTGGATACTTTTTCTTCCATTCTTGAGATACTTTGCTAAGAATAATATGTTCCAGCTCCATCCATGTAAACATGAAAAAGGTAAAGTCTCCATCTTGCTTTAAGGCTACATAATATTCCATAGTGTACATATACCACAATTTATTTCTTTTATTATTTTTTTAATAAATAATAGCTGTGTACATTAGTGCAATCATGGGGTACAATGTGATGGCTTCATATACAATCTGAAACATTTTCATCAAACTGTTTAACATAGCTTTCATGACACTTTCCTAGTTATTGTATGAAGACATTTCTATTTTGCATTTAGTAAGTTTCATCTGTGCCCATCTAAGATGCACCATAGATGTGATCCCACCAATTACCCTCCCTCCACACATCCTCCCTCTCCCCTCCCCTCCTGTGCCCCTTTCCCCATATTCTTGTGCTATAATTGGGTTATAGCCTTCATATGAAAGCTATAAATTAGCTTCGCAGTATGGCTGAGTACATTGGATACTTTTTCTTCCATTCTTGAGATATGTTGCTAAGAAGAATATGTTCCAGCTCCATTCATGTAAATATGAAAGAGGTAAAGTCTCCATCTTTCTTTAAGACTGCATAATATTCCATGGTATAAATGTAACACAATTTATTAATCCAGTCGTGGATTGATGGGCACTTGGGCTTCTTCCATCACTTAGTGATTATGAATTGGGCTGCAATAAACATTCTGGTACAGATATCTTTGTTATAATGTGGTTTTTGGTCTTCTGGGTATATACCTAGTAAAGGAATTATAGGATCAAATGGCAGTTCTGTTTTTAGATCTCTAAGCACTCTCCAAACATCCTTCCAAAAGGAACATATTAGTTTGCATTCCCACCAGCAATGTAGAAGTATTCCCTTTTCTCCACATCCACGCCAGCATCTCTGGTTTTGGGATTTTGTTATGTGGGCTAATCTTCCTGGAGTTAGATGATAACACAAAGTAGTTTTGATTTGCATTTCTCTGATGATTAAGGATGATGAACATTTTTTCATGTATCTGTAGTCCGTGCACCTGCCTTCTTTGGAGAAGTTTCTCTTCAAGTCTTTTGCCCACCTTGAGCTGGGATCACTTGTTCTTTTCTTGCTAATACATTTGAGTTCTCTGTGAATTCTGGTTATTAAGGCTTTGATGGAGGCATAACCTGCAAATATTTTCTCCCATTCTAAGGACTGTCTGCTTGCTATACTTACTGTGTTCTTGGCCATGCAGAAGCTTTTTAGTTTGATCAGGTCCCAGTAGTGTATTTTTGATACTGCTTCAATTGCCTGGGAAGTCCTCCTCATAAAATATTCACCCAAGCCAATTCCTTCAAGAGTTTTCCCTGCACTTTCTTCTAGTATTTTTATAGTTTCATGTCTTAAGCTTAAATCTGTAATCCAGTGAGAATCTATCTTAGTTAATGGTGAAAGGTGTGGGTCCGGTTTCAGTCTTCTATAGGTCGCCAGCCAGTTCACCCAGGACCATTTGTTAAATAGGGAGTCTTTTCCCCACTGAATGTTTTTGACTGGCTTGTCAAAGACCAAATAATGGTAAGTAGCTGGGTTCATCTCTTGGTTCTCTATTCTGTTCCATACATCTACCTCTCTGTTTTTGTGCCAGTACCATGCTGTTTT
>CAUYON010111732.1:0-13625 GCA_963573935.1 Arctocebus calabarensis | reverse complement strand
GCACCCCCGGCGCGGGGCCCACTAGGCGCCGTGCACACCAGGCGCGGGGCACACCAGCCGCGGCGCACTCCTGGCGCGGGGCACACCAGGAGGGGGGCACAGCAGGAGCGGGGCACACCAGGAGCGGGGCAGACCAGGAGGGGGGCACACCAGGAGCGGGGCACAGCAGGAGCGGGGCACAGCAGGAGCGGGGCACAGCAGGAGCGGGGCAGACCAGGAGCGGGGCAGACCAGGAGGGGGGCACACCAGGAGCGGGGCACACCAGGAGCGGGGCACAGCAGGAGCGGGGCACACCAGGAGCGGTGCACACCAGGAGCGGGGCACAGCAGGAGCGGGGCACAGCAGGAGCGGGGCACACAGGAGCGGTGCAGACCAGGAGCGGGGCACACCAGGAGCGGGGCACACCAGGAGCGGTGTAGACCAGGAGCGGGGCACACCAGGAGCGGGGCACACTAGGAGTGGTGCAGACCAGGAGCGGGGCACACCAGGAGGGGGGCACACCAGGAGTGGAGCACACCAGGAGTGGAGCACACCAGGAGTGGAGCACACCAGGAGTGGAGCTCTGGGCAGCCACTGAGACAGGACGGGAAGTAGGCACATCTGGAGTTCTTCTGAGAAGTTTTGTTTTGAAGAGAACACAGAAATGGAGTGTAATTAAATCTATTCTATTGGCAAATCTTTGCTAATCAAAAGTAAAGAATTATTTGGAAAACGAAATCACATGTTACATCTGCTAGATTTGTTTTTGGCACCAATGCCCAAGTGCCCTTAATTCTTTATTAAATGAGTCTCTCAAATTCCATCTTCAGGTTTATATCAAAGCTGTTAAGTGAAAACCTACTACTTTTTTTTGTGACAAGTGTCTCACTTTGTCACCCTTAGTAGAATGCCATAGTGTCCTAGCTCAGAGCAACCTCAAACTCTTGGGGTCAAGTTATTCTCTTGCCTCAGCCTCCCAAGCAGCTAGGACTACAGGCACCTGGCTATTTTAGAGTCGAGTGCCCACTCTGGCTCAGGCTGATCTTGAACTCCTGAGCTTAGCCAATCCACCTGCATTGGCCTCCCAGAGTGCTGGAATTACAGGCGTGAGCCACTGCACCTGGCCCAGAAAAATACATTACTTTTAATTAATAAAGTTTCTAAAATTAGAACAAATGATGTACCGAAAAGACTTTCAATGTCCTAATCACAGTAATCTCAGGAAAAGCATTATATATGTTGAGTAAAAAATAGGACCGCAAGCCCCCACCCTTCCCGAAACAGAATTTTCAGGCAAATTATTAAATATTTCCACTCTAACAATTTTCATAATTAAACTCAATTTAGGGTATAAAATGATATAATGGTAAATATGAAAAAGTACTGTTGTCATTCTAAAGGTATCCTAACACAAAGAATGACTACCTCCATATGACTCAGTTAAAGCACAGAAAAGCACCACACAAGTCCACCTGCAGCTGTTCAGCCTCACTCTCCTGCTGGGGTCGGGGAGGCAGAGCCTGTGGACAAAGGCCTTCTGCGAAATGTGGGACTGGGGAAAGGCCTACTGTTTGGGCTAGCTCTTTCAGGACCTGGTCACTCACTCTTCCCCCACCTTGAGGTTCGCTCTCCCAGGCAGGCACTGCCCAGAGCAAAGCCAAGGGAAGGCGTCTGCAAAATCTAAGTTGATAACTACCAATTATTTCTTTCAAAAAGACATTTTCAGTGTCATCTGTATAGCACAGACAAATTAGAGGTCTAAGTGGCCATCAATATTCGTTTTTGTCACACATTTACCATCCAGTGTGCTAGAATCTAAGAGCCATCTGCCCAGCAGTCCCCATTTACTAAACATCAAGTGTTCCCCTTAGCTTCTCATGCCTCCTCGCCCCGTATCAGGGAGAGAGGGGACACTTGCAGGCAGGAAGCCTAAGTCCTAGAAGGCAATTCCTCCTCCGAAACTCTCTGGTGAGGTATTTGCTATTTTTGTTTTAGTATAGAAGAGAGAAAATAGAATTGAATTTAAAATGAACAATCCATTCAAATTTATTATTAACCATGAATTCTAACAAAGACCTGTCAGAATAGGAATCATATATCCTGGCAATATTGAATTATCACTTAAAAGCACAGAGACAAAGAAACTTTATGATGAAATGATCTTAGGAAAACAATCTAAGTTTTGTAATCAGCACTCTATATATTAAATATATCAAATTAGCACAAACACACACACTTTTGTTTTAGGAGACAGAGTCTACCTTGGTCACCCTCGGTAGAGTGCCGTGGTGTCTTTAGCTCAAAGCAACCTCAAACTCTTGCACTCAAGCAATCCTCCTACCTCAGCCTCCCAACTAGTTGAGGCTACAGGCGCCTGCTGCAATGACTGGCTTTTCTTTCTTTTTTTTTCTAAAGCGATGGGGTTTTGCTCTGGCTCAGGCTGGTCTCAAACTCATGAGATCAGGCAATCCACCTGCCTTAGCCTCCCAGAGTGCTGGCATTACAGGTGTGAGCCACCGCGCCGAGCCAAATTAGTACTTATAAACGTTAGTATAATCATATAAAATATTTTAGGACAGGAAATTTTTATTATGGAAGACCATGAACCTGGTAATTTTAAAATCAAATCAAAAGAAACATGGCCCTGTTTTTCATTTGTTTTATTTTTCACTTGTTTTATCATAGTCATTTGTTCTTTTTGCCAAAAAGGATTTTTACAATCTACTTTTCTGTAGGGCTTAATATAGGGTCAATTTAATAGAAATGAATTTGTACCTTAAATCTTAAGAAATGTTGACTATGGTTTAAAAAGTTAGTCAAAAACAATCTTCCCAGCAGAAATGCTATGAACAGTTCTCTATAGGACATACTTAATGGCAAGTTCTTAAAAAATCATTCTGACTATTCCCAAAATATTTCAAAAAGTGTAAAAATTGAATTTTTTTGGAAGGTCAGACCCACCCATCAAATTGGTAACTAGTCTGGGGTAACATAATGCACCATCATTTAAACTGGTTCAAAAATTGCAATTTCTTTAGCTCTTGAATTATTCATAACATATGCAAAAATTTAAAAGCTTTACACAAACTATTTTAAAGATTTGTATCATATCTGAATGTTATTTATGACTCGTTAGAAGTAGCTACATTCTTTCATGTTACAATGGACTTAAAATTAAGAGTCATGTCCCTTTCCAAATCAAGTCACAAACTCGAGATCAAGTCCATTGATAATTAGGTACAAACATGTCACCTGGCATCTTTACTAACCAAAAATGTATTTCCTCTATAATGTGACCATAAAACTATTAATACTGACCGATCTGAAAGTAAGAGCTTTACGGTGCACTTGTGCTGAAGACAGTGGGGAACAAGCAGAGGAGACTCGCCATGTTCTTCACATGAAGCTTTATCAACTGCCAAGTGATCAACTTCCTACGCCATTTGATACTTTCTTACCTCATACAACTCCTTCCAAACAAAAATCCAGAAAAACTCCCAAAAGGTTTACCAAAAATTTATAAAAAGAAGAAGTCAGCTACGGCTTTTGTGTTAAGGGCCTTCTATTTCTAATGGGTTCCTAGGATACCTTTTCCTCATTCTCTAAAGAGTGCTTTCAAACCATGTTCACGATGACCCAAAGAGATACACATCAACACACCAAATGAAATTAGTTTTATGAGTCTTATTAACTAGTATTTCCTACTTTAAATTAATTTGTAACACCCCAAAACAGGTTACGGTCCCCCATGGAGAAATACGTAGTATTGGCCTTTAGTCCTTTACCTGGGAAGAAGATTCCTAGTGGTGCATTTTGTCTGAACAAAATGTTTACCATTAGGTAATAATGTAGACATTTCAGAAGATTTTAATGAAGAAATTTTAGCTATTACAAAATGGTGACCCCAGTTCCATATTACTATAAATTCAAAAAAAGTTATTTTTTGTTTATATATTAAAAGTCAACTGATTCTCCTACTGTGATGTTTTCTGCTCGAAGGAAAGCAATCACTAAAATGCTGATGTCAGCAGGTCTTCATCAGAGAGCTCATGAAAGGAGTCCCTTTCTCTAGAAGGGACACCTAAAAGCATAAATTTTCTTTTTTGAGTTAAATTTAATTTGGTTCTCTGACTCAATCGAAGATCGCTAAAGCTGCAGGTAAGTCGATCAGACCACCTCTGTGTAGTTACGTCTTATCATCCACGTGCGCTCTTAGGGTGAGCTTTAATTTCTGGTCAGCAGTCTTTCTGTTTCTGGCATGTCCATTACTCTCTTTGTGTCTCTACCCACCTGGAACTAGGATAGATGTAAGAGCAGGGAGTAAAGTTCACTTTAAAGAGCTGCAATATTTTATTAAGCAAACCATCCAATTAAAAAGTGCTTTTAAAGCACTTTGGGCTGTATGGTAAAATTATACTCATCTCTCTGCAGGATCTTAGATATGCAATATTTCAAATAGTTATTTGGCAATGTATTTATAGCAAGAAATAAACAGTATTTCTCACTACAAATGAACAGAAAACAGGTCTTCCAAGGAGTTATGGTTGAAAAACAAAACCTTTAGAAAAGCAGTATGTTGACATTGTTGGAGTAACTAAAAGCACGATACTGCGGAATGTAAAGAAAGTAAACTATGGGAGATATTAAAAAAAGATTTATAATAGTGACAGAAAAAAAGGTTTAATATGCAAATAAGGCTTTAAGACATCTTTTTCAATAACTGACAATCAGTACCTTTTTAAATTTTCCTTGTCGTTTTGCTGCAGACTGCCCCTGGGAGTTAGAACGACATTCTGTAAGAAAACATGCATAATCTACACAGGATGGAGACACGCCTGTCTAATTTTCTTCCAGTTTACGTTCCATCTGTGTTATGGCACTTGGAGGGTCAAATCTCTAATCAAAATGGCATGCTCTTAAGGAAAGCAATAGTGCCACTTTTTTTTTTTTTTTAAATAAAAATGAACTTAAATGTTATTCCTAAGGGCAAACCTTTTTCAACTTTTTATGTGAAAAATTTAGTTCAAAATCCATTTGTGATAAAAACATTCTTTGAAACACTAAACTTAAATTAAGCTGTCTACAGAGTCTGATTTTAACCTATCACATTCTATACATTCTTACAAAAAGTATCATTCAAAGTTACTGTGAAAGTCAAAGTGAAGTAAAATTGTTGTTTCCCCAACTACCAAAAATAAGAAACACACAACTACTGAAGAAAGACATTAAATAAACAATGTGATGGACATTATAACAAACTTAGATTGTTTTTTTTCCTAAGAATGTCTACCATGATAAATAACTCCAATTAATCCCATACGTTTATCATTTACTATCATAACTGCCTAAAACAATATAGGTAGGGTGCAATAACTATTTCTGAATTGCTAAACGCATACTTTTGCCAACAATGCTTTGCTGCTATACTCTTTCCAAGGAAGTGGACTCTTAGTAAGAGTATCTGTCCTCTGAATGAAAACTTCATAGCTGAAGCAGGTAGGCTTCCCAAGATATGAAATCTACCCAAAAAAGACTATTAAGATTTCTTACATCAGTGCATGTATGAATTCCAATATCATTAACTACTAAGTTACTTCAAATTATACTGAAGAATGCATGTATAAGTAGTATAAACTGAAATGAGACCCAAGAAATGTCAGGGCAGGCAACTTTCCCCCAAGTCTTAGGTTCAACAGTGGCAAGAAATAAATATAATATTTAAGATGTATGAGATCCCCTCATTTTGAAAACAGTATTTAAAGATTTTGGCATAGATTGTAAACTTAGTTAGCTTTATAAGAACTAATGCTAAGGAGAAATGTAAAACTGTAAGAATGATAACTTTTACTGCATTGAGCTAAAATGATCTTACAAAAAAGTGATAAATCTGTATGAACACCATTTTCCAATAAGTTTATAATAAAAACACAGACGGAAAAAACAGGTACCTATAGAATTGTTATCATTTGTCTCTAAACTACAACCAGAAACATGTTTCTAAAAAAAGCCTACTTTTGAAACTAAGATAAAAGGTAATGCCAAAAGAAATACTTCATATTTTCTATTATGCAAAACTCCAATAAGAAAAATCTGTAATTGTGTGAAAAAAAATCATTCTTTAGTAATAATTGTTCTGACTAGGTTTTAGAAGTAATCCAAGAGAATCTGACTTATTCCTGTATCCAGAACATTACGTTGGTTAAAATTATATAAGGTGCTTTAATTTTAAATATCCTACTTACTTAAGCAAAGTTTGATTTGGAGCTACACATTTCATAGGAAGTCTGCATGTATTAGCCATGTAAAGTAGGATAGGTTCAGGGCTCAATACTTAGTAGGCTCATGAAAAAGATTACTAAATATTTAAAAACATGACACATTTTAAAAGCTAACCAAATATTAATTGACTTTCACTAATAACGTGGGAAAAAACTATAGTAGAATCTCCAGTAGATCACTGCCCTACACTGATCACCCCCTTCGGGTGACCTAATTCGCAGACCAGACATGCACTACATGTATGTCTGTACATAAGCCCTAGTTCCTTATGTTGACTACAGCTGTATGTTGACCAATTACAGTTCCTGGGTTGGTCAACTTAAAATAGGTTCTATTGCATTAATTTACTTTCCAGAGATATCTTCTCTTTTACCCATTCTAAAATGTGGAACCAATTCCCATCTTCAAAGACACGAAAATTTTGGAATAGGAAATTTTAGTGTAGAAGAATTAATACTTACAGCTTTCTTTCCAAGTTCAGTCTTTGACAATGTTAAAGATCCAGCAAGGTAACATCCAGGTCCTGCCCCTTTAGGTATTCTAATAAGGGAATTCAAAGGGGGGGGGGGAAGCAACAAAAGAGAAAGTTTCACAAAGGTAATTAAGGGGAGAAACACCAAAATAATTCCGTATTGAATTTAGTCCCATAGCAAAGATTTCAAAAATCAAAAGGGAGAAATAACCTCAGCCTATGATGATGACAACATACTATGCCTTTGGCCTCATGTAATGTGTCTAAGGCTGGCGTTCAGTACAAGGAAAGTGATCACTTACTTATCATCAGGCAAGGAAGTAACAAAGAACGGCTGGTTATATTTGGGTGGTAATGTCAAATTGCTTGATTTCTTCTTTCCCAGAAGGGCAAGACTATGATTTTCATGAATATCTAAGCTCAAGGTATTAGACAATCTATGAGAAACAATAAACGGAAGATCTTTAAGACGTTCCAAATCACTGATTTGCTCATGGCGAATCTGTAGCCGAATTGTATAATCTCCTTTCTCCAGTTTCAAAGAATACTAAAAATAAAAAACAACATTTGAAAAAAGTAAGTTTAACCAAGCAAACTGCAATCAATCACAGTTAAGAGGATCAAGTGAAACAGTTCCCACTTACAGACTGCTCATGGGAGGTACAGTGCCCACCATTATACAGACATTGCCCTGAGTGTGTTGTGAGCAGACAGATTCGGGGACAGCAAGTGACTTGCTAACATGACACAAAACTCCAAAGGAGCTGGAGGCAGGTCTAACTGCAAAGCCCTTAAGTCTTTCCACAACATTTTCCAGAATGTTTCCATAAGATTCCCATATTTCTGGCAAAAAAAATCAGTGTCTGCTCAAGACTGATAAACCCATGATTTTCTAGTTCATATGTTCTCAGAGGCATGTATAAGGCAATGCCATAAAGTTAGCAAAACTGAGGTGCCATATAATATTTAAGACAAATATAGACACATATATGACTTTGGGTAATCTTATAATTTTTTCTTTTTGGAGATGGGGTTTCTCTATGTTGCCGAGGCTGGAGACTAGTGGCTACTGACAGGAGCAAACACAGCACACTCCAGCTTCAAACTCCTGGGCTCAAGCTATCCTATCCTCTTGTGTTAGTCTCCTGAACAGCAGGGACTGTGAGTGTGTATCACAGCGCCCAATTAATCTGTATAATATAACCAGAATGCCACACCCCTTTGCTGCAGAAAGGGCAAAGAGGAAGCCAGCAGAGATCACGAAGTACAAATCTACGATGCTTTACCAAGTTAACATGTTCAAGATGGGATGCTGAACTCTGCAGCAGCAATTTCTTCTAAGAAGATTTAAAAAGTAACCAAAGTAATGCACTGCAGGAATTCAGTCTGTAATGGGATGTAATTGCTACTTGCTTTGAGGGAAAGCAAGAGGGAAAAAAAAGATGCCATTCCATGAATGACTAACTGGGAAAAAAATACCTTCACAAATTGTTTTTATTATTCAGCATAAAATTATAAATGTTACAAGAACTATGTCACTTCCTTGTAACAAGCTTTCATTCAGAGGTAACAATTCTATAAATTATATGACTACAGGATTTTTTCTCTTTGATGTGACAGCACAAAGCATAGTGCCTGATGTATGTGCAAAACACAGCTGTCCAAGGAGGCAGTGCATCTGAAGACTGGGGCCCCTGCTGCCGTGCTCTCTATCCCATTCAGATCTGGGATCATTTCAAGGTGCTCACAGCAATCTGAGGATTTGCTTTCCATGCGGAGGCCGGGGGAAGCAGTGTGTAGGAGAAACACTATGAACAGAAAGCCATCTTGGCCAGTGTGTGCAAGTGTTTTCCCCATCCCCTACCTGAAACATGATTCTCCACAACTACATAACAGAAAGATTGTCACAATCTGTTCAACGACTACAACAAACAACAAAGCTTCTTGTGGGTTTGCAAAAGTACTAGATGCAAAAACATGGCATTAAAAAAATATGAATATTATCATAACAAGAAATCTGAAGTTCATTCTTTTTTTGAGACAGAATCTCACTCTGCTGCCCCAGGTGAGAGTGCCATGGCACCAGCCTAGCTCACTGCAACCTCAAACTCTTGGGCCCAAGTGACCCTCTTATCTTAGCTTCCTGAGAAGCTGTAGCTATAGGCACCCATCACACGCTCACATAATTTTTCTATTTGTAGTAGAGACAGCGGGTCTTACTCTTGCTCAGGCTGGTCTTGAACTTGAGGTCAAGTGATCCTCTGGCCTCAGTCTCTTAGAGGGCTGGGTTTATAGGCATGAGCCACTGTGCCTGACCACTGCTTTTGTTAAATCTAAAAATTACTAGGAATTTCATACCTGATGTGGATAGGCATCACCTGAGCCCATCTGTCTTTTGTTCTGGTCAAAAATAATCCATAGCTGGCTGTCAAATTCTGATTCATATAATAATTCACAGAGCAGTGGGCAGCTTGGAGTTACTTCTCCACTCTTAGGCTATTAAAAAATAATAATGATTACATGGTTTACATATGAGTTCTAATACAGATTTTGTAATATTGTTATGAATGTACTTATTCACTTTTTGCACTAAACAATTTTAAAAATGTACATCTAGTATTTTGGCACTAATAGAAGACACTTTTATAGAGTTTTAAAAATATAAATCTACCTGTATTCATTAATAAGCAATATTAGTCATCGGGACCTTTAATTACTTCATAAAAATGAAATCTGCCAAATTTACTGATATCAATCAGCTAACATTACAATCAAATTGATACTGTATTTCAACAACAGTTAAATCTCATCACTCCTACAAAACTCTTTGATCCAGCATTACCACAAGTCTCAACTACTTTGACCACTCATCCCACCCTGGGGCTAGTCCAATCTTTCATTGCTGTGACACCTGCTTCACAGAAAGCGATGAGGCCCAGAACCACATCAGAAGGCATGTGGCATTCCTGTAACATCCAACTGCCCGTGGATCCGATGGCATCAGTATCAGTGATTCTAACAACTACAGCTTAAGGCCAGGTCACCACTAATTTACACTTTGTGGCTTCATACCTGAATGCTACTTAATTACAAATTATAATTTTGTAAAGAGCAATTCCAAATTCATTTCATTAATTACTTGATTCTTTTTATGTATCTCATATACATTTTCTATTTTTGATTTTATAAATCATAAACAAAACAAAAAAATTCATCATAAGGGTATACTTTGTTAGGTAAACACTTACTTGATGAAAGTTATATGTCAGGACCATCTCATAAAGTTGACGATTATTTGGCAAAACATCCCTTGATCCTAAAGGTTTCGTTTTTGCACTCACTGGGCTATAATGAGGAAATTGTATACCTAATTTAACAGTTCACTGAATGGGGGAAATAAAAGCAATAAAATCTGTAAAGTGAGAGATGAGCATTCCTGAGAACGGTCCTTGTTCAGTATACTTCATAATATTTTAATCAGTAGCTCATGTAATTCTTTATTGAATACTGACTGATCCCTAGCAATACAAAAGAGTTTAAATCCTACAACAAATATTACAAAGGTAATCTTTCATAATAAAAACATTTTCAAGTGCCAACAAATAGGTTTTAACACAACCAAATCCCAAATCACCCACAGTGTTGAAGGGCAAGTTTGGATTTGAACCCTTCTGTCCACACTGCTGCCTACTCTGCCCCTGTACAACCTGGGCCACTCCAGCTGGGTCAACCTGCCCCCTGCTGCTGCTACCACACTGCGGGGCCACACTCAGCCCTCATGTTGAGTGAGTAAATGGTATTTAATCTTTTTAGTCATCTTCTGAAGCAAGTTATTAAGGTATGGATTTTATAAAGATTGGGAAAGTAAGTTTTATACATGTACATAGTTCAAAATATTGATAAAATTTATCTACTTTCAATTTCTATATAATTTTAAAGATTTAGGAAGAACATATGAAGATGATAGAAGTTGGATATACCTTCAAAAATTAGAAGTTTGAGACATTACTGTGCCACTCTTAACTGGTTATCTTACTGCATCATTAATAGGCTTTATGCTGATATGAGTTAAGGTCAGATTAAACAATAAAAATCAGACATTATACTGTAGTGAGTGTGTGGAAACAGGGCAAGGAGCAGCTGCTGAGGCACCAACAGCAGACTGCAGGTATGCTGTAGTTTCTGAAAAGGACTGGACAAAGATTCATAAGATGGTATCAAAGGGAATGTGAATTTTTTCTTTTAGGGCAAGAAAAAAAAGGTTAATGCCCACTTATCCGAACGAGGCTCGACTAGGATTGGCTGTTCACCATCCTCAGCCACGCTCTTGCTGGTCAGGAGGAAGGAGGTGCTAGAAGCTGCTCCTGGGGCTGCCTCCCAGAGATCTGCAAAGATGCATTCTCCTCTCAAGCCCTCAGACAAATTAAAAAAAAAAGGGGGGGGGGCAGCGCCTGTGGCTCATTGAGTAGGACGTTGGCCCCGTATACCGAAGGTGGTGGGTTCAAACCCTGCCGTGGCCAAACTGCAAAACAGAAAAATAGCCGGGCGTCGTGGTGGGCGCCTGTAGTCCCAGGTCTTCAGGAGGCTGAGGCAAGAGAATCGCCTAAGCCCAGGAGTTAGAGATTTCTATGAGCCATGTGATGCCACGGCACTCTACCAAGGGCGATAAAGTGTGACTCTGTTTCTACAAAAAAAAAAAAAAAAAGGGGAACTGTTTCAATGAGTGTTAAGAGATTTCCCTCAATCAATATTCACTGTTTATATCCCTAACACATGGAATGGTACCGTAATGTTTGAACCCAGCTCTTCAAGGTTATGCAGGGAGCCAGATCTTCATATTTCAAGGAGGACTGTACATCAAAACGGTTGATTCCTTCCGATGCATGCTACAAAGGATATTTATGAAATTATTTTCTCAAACTTTATTAAAAGTATTTGTAACTAATAATTGTGATTAATACAAAGTTTATAAGCACACATGAACAATGATACTGCAATGTTTTGAACCACAGGTAATTTCCCCATTGAAGTTTAAATCTAACCAATGAAATTATTTGTCAATAACACAAAGAACTGACATTAAAAAAGATGGAAATGCTGCAGAACTTACGATGTTTAACTGAGGAGCAGTGCACACTATCCCATGAAAAGAAATGGTATAGTCAATATTGACATCACTGAGACTTGCCCACCAACGAGCAATGCAAAATTCAATTGCTTTACCACCCTGCCAAAAAAAAAAAAAAAAAAAAAAAAAATTATAAAATATAATGTTTTTTATTTTTTCTCAAATTACAGAATATAAATGTTAGTTGTTTTAGAGAAATTCTATGCTTTTAAGCTTTCCTATTCATAATAAGAAAACACAAAGAACGTTTACCAGCTATGCTAAGAGACAAATCATAACTGCATGAAAAGGGTGCCAGTATTTAAATATATACAGTTATTTACTCATAATCCTATATTTTTTGTCATAAAAGATCTCAGGCACCTTTTGAAAGCACAATAAAGTAATGGTGAAAAATAAAATGGAATAAAAAATTAGGACCACGAGAAAAATAAGAATAATGACAAGAGAAAGGAAACTCTACTTATTCAACAAAGGTTGAGTTTTGGGCTGCTAACCAAAGCAACACAAAGTCATGGTTAGATCATTCTCCTTATTAAAAAAACAGTGAGGAAAAACTTCCTAGCACTAAGTTTTAAATCAAGTTTTCTAGTAATTAATGAATTGGAAAGATTAAAAAGATGAATCATGTAGCTAGAACACTGATGTACGGAAGAATACAAATGAAAGTAATCAGAAACATGAGAGTTAAAAACAAAAAAAACTCAACCAAGTGAAAACAAAGAGAAGTTTAAGAAACAACATCAAAACATTCACCTTCTAGTCATCACAGCCCAGACACGACTAGAGATCTGGCATCATCTGAGATAACTCAGACATGAAGCAGCAGCAACCTAACTTCACAGATTCTTAACAACAGGGCATTGATGAAATAACTGACAGACAGAGAAGTCTTGAAGAATCTATTGTCAATGAGGAAACAATCTAATCAGGGTCTACAATATGAGGTGTCAGAATCTACCAGAGTAGTATTTTTTTTTTTTTTTTACTATTCAAAAAATTATTCAAAAAGTAAAGAGATGAACATTTACCTCCAATTGGTTTCAAGTACTCTAACTAGACTGCCTCTTATCTTCCTACTTCATTTTTTGGGCATTAACCAACATGCTCTGAATATAAACTATAAAATTAAATTCAAATTATTAGTCTTAGCTTGTACCAAAAAGGAAGAGAAATAGATTTAGGATTTCAAATTTTAATCAAACTTACTAGGACAGGGAAAGCTTCAGTCAGTGTTCCTTTTTCTGGAAGAGAACAGAACTTATAGAATTCATGACTCCGATACGCTCTTTGCTTCACAAGCTGCACTGCATGAAGAACAAACTTGGCTGATACCTCAGAAGAACACGAACACACTGTAACTTCTAAAACAACAGGGAAAGAAGCAAAATTTTAAACTACTAAGACTGAAAATAGACATAAAGTGGGTTTAATAATTCCTACTTATTTAGGAAATAAGGATCAAAAATAAAATATGAAATCTGCAAACTTACTTAAAAAGAATCAACAAAATATTAATAAAGCTAGAAAGGTAGAAGATTTTCTATGGTAAATAAGTTGGTATAAAAATGAAAAACCATCAGGGAGGAGCCAAGATGGTGGCCGAGTAACAGCCTCCTTACAACTGGGCTCGGTGAGACTGGGGAGAGAAGACTTCAGGCATCTCTGGCTGGCGAGATCTGCCCAGAAACATCCCTTTGGGGACACAGGGAGACAGTGTGAGACTTCTGGACCCCCTGAGGAAGGCAAAAGCAGTGGAGATCTGGC